>VYZT01005975.1:127185-197441 GCA_013400735.1 Pomatostomus ruficeps
GAGTGTGAGTGTGAGTGTGAGTGTGAGTGAGTGTCTGCGTGTGTCTGTGTACGCGTGTGAATGTGTGTGAGTGTATATCTGTGTGTCTTTGAGTGCGTGACTGTGTGACTGTCTGAGACTATGACTGTGTGTCTGTGTGTATGAGTCAGTGTACACCTGTGTGTGTGTACATTTTCATGCACATGTGCATCTGTGTGCAAGAGTGCACGTTCATGGGTTACATCTATAAATGTACATACCTGTATCCTTGGCTTATTGCTGTCGATGCACGCCTGCCTCCTCATGCCCATCCATATGTCCCTACAAAGGTACAGATATATCTATGGATGCCTGCGTGGGTCTGTGTGTGCGTGTTTGTCTGCATCCATATGCCTGAGTCCATATGCCTGTGTTTGTATGTGAACATGTGTCCAGGTCCACTTGTCTGCAATGTGTGCACCTACCTGTGTCTGTGCCAGGGTGATGCACATCCCTGCACATGGACCCCCGGGAATGGCCCATTTCCTGGGGATTCACATGTGGGTGCCCCTGGATGGAGGTGTGTGCTCAGCCCCTGTGCACAGGGATGTCCCCACAGGGGGTGTGCACAGCTGGGGGTGCAGGATGAGGTCGGGAACAGCGGCCCCAGGAGTCACTCAGTGTATCCTCTCTGCCATTCCCACAGAAGTGTTTCTTTTTGGTTAAGGAAACAGTATCCAATGTTTATTGAGTGAAAATCAGTGCCAGATGAATACCACTAAAGGAAGCTGCAGCCTGCAAGGACATTATCCCTGTTTCAAAGGACCTGGCATTCAGGGGTTATGACCTCAAGCTGCTGGGTGAAGGACAGAAGAAATCAGATTAAAAAATTATTTTGCTTCTGTTTTCTTCTGTTAATGGGTCCACCTTATTTCATTATAGACTGTATAGTGTATATATAAGGCATTTATTTGCCTTCATCATCTGAACTTGTTTCTGTGGGTGTGCATGAGGTCAGGCAGCTTGGGTGCCCTGTACGTGGGTACATAATTCCTGAACCAGTGAAAGTTGTCACCTTTCATTCCCCAGAGCTCTTTTAGCAAGTAAGTATTTCCCAGACGTGTGAATATTGTAGGAGTGGCTTGCAGTGATCAAAGCCTGTTGCTTGAAATGTTTGGATCACTTAGGGTGCAACATACAGTAAGGCATGTGCCCGTGCCAGAGGCAGGAGTGGTGATGCAGGCACTCGGCAGTGCTCGGATGCAGCCCTGGAGCCGTCCCAGGTGGTAGGCAGGGATGAGCTGGGAGCCAGCCGCCCTCCGTGGGCACATCTCCTGCCAGCAGCTCCAGCAGACATGGGAATCCTCCTGAAACAGGAAAACCTGGCAAATGGTCCTCTGTTTTCTTCTGGAAAGGGGAGTGGTGAAGGGAGCCCAGCAGCCAGGAAGGTGCAGGGGCTGCCTTGAGGTGCGGTGGGTGACACACCGGGGCTCTGGGTGCCTCATTGAGGGCCATGCACGTTTATGAGGAAAAGCACAGGTCGCCCATTTCTGCAGGTGATGGTCTTGTCTAACTGCATCCTTAGATTCTTCTCCAGTTCATGAAATAAAGCACGCTTTTCAAATCTTGCAATGGCCTCTCCCGGTGGTGAGAAAATCCGGGAAGGAAATCCCCGGTAGAGGGAGCCCTTTGGACGGCATCAAAAGTTTCTGTCTCCCTCCACTGACGGAAGCCAGGGAAGAGCTACAGGGCCCCACTACAGACCACTGCTCACACCGGGCACATCCCTAAGCAGGGAAATGCCCTGAGCAGAACTCTCGGGAATGGTAAAAAAAACCCCCCCCAAAAAGGGGGGGGGCGGGCGGAGGGGCTGGATCTGTGCATCCTGACCTGGATTTTACAAAGCGTTGCCCAAGCAACTGTCCCCATCAGAACATGAGCCAGCGGCGGGTCCCCCGTCTCCAGGCAGTCGAGCCCTACAGCACTGGTCCAGCTCCATGGTGAGCTCCCACATACCCAGGCTCAGTCCCCAGCTCCTCACACACTCTGACAGTGAAGCCTTCACCACAGCAGCAACAGCACTTGCACAACACAGCAAAGAGCACAAGACCAGGGGCTCTGTCTCACCCAGCCCATTTGTGTTCTCACCCTGAACCCACGTGTCAAACCCGGAAGCCAACAGCAGCTCCACAGGAATTAATGGCAAAACCTCCCCAGAGGTGGCAGACAAGTAAGAGCTGCTGGTGAGGTGAAGAAACGTTTTAGTCCATTAAATGTTGGCTGTTTATTTTCAGAGGTGCAAAATTCTCCCACCACCCAGGATATACAGTGGAAGAGAAGAGAGAAACATTAATAATTTCTCCAAGACAATTGATTAGGCTCTTTCCCAAGGATAAAGTTTAATCTAATTTCTGCTGTTATACTTTGTCTTCGTAAAAGTCTGAAGAAATTAATGAGCTTTATACCACCCTCTCATGATAAAAACCTTGGGTTCTCTCGGAAAAAAATGGGGGACTAAGCCAAATCGCAGCCCTTGCCATTTTTCTCTCAGACGTGCAAAGGTCCCTTTTATTCTTGAAGTTCATTCCTCTTTTCCCAGTTTTGTCTTTTATTCTGTTTTTAAAGTTTCAAGCAAATTTTGAGCAAGTTTTGGGCTTTGGTCCTCTTGCAGAGCAAAGATTAAAATATGAACCGCAGAGACCCAAAACCCCAGCAGCAAATAGAGAGGAAAGAGTTTTTTTAAGGTGATCTCATGATCTTTGAGAAGTTGATGTTGGCAATGCTGAGCGTGCTGCAGTGATGCCTTAATTGCTGGTAAAAATAAGAAGCAGACACAGCAGTATAGGAAAAGGGTATTACTTTGGTTTAATAAGATCTTGGTGTACACCTGGAAAGCCTCTCTGTTGGAGAGAGTCTCCCGTTGGAGAGAGTCCTCTGTTGGAGAGAGTCTCCCGTTGGAGAGAGTCTGAGGCGTACTCTTGTATACAACTTTTATAGATTTTACAAATTAGCATATCTACCTAAAATCTCTCAATGAGTAACTTAACAAGTGAGGTAACTATTTTCTTATTCCCTCTTTTTATGAAACTATAGCCTAGCTCAAAAACATGTTCTAGAATCTAGACTCTTCAAGGTTGGAGCCTGTAGTTTTGAGATAGTAGGGATGTTTTGTTTTCCCCTCTCAGAGAACTCCTAAACTAAACTAAATATCAGACTACTAAACTATAAACATGCAGTAGTAAGGATACAGGGTATAAGGGTAAAGGGTACAGGGAAGGAAAAGGGTATAAAAGTTATAAAATGTATAAAAGGGTATAAAAAGGACAAAAACAATCAGGCATCAGCAGAAATGAGTGCCCTCCATGGAAAGCACTCCCACGGCAATTCACATGTCCTGAGGCCATTACAAAAATTAGAAAGAGAAAACATTTAGTAGGTCTAGGTAGAAAATGTAATCCAGATTTACAGTTGATTTCATCTAATGCTCTAAAGAGCTTGGCTCTGGAGTTTGGCCCATCTTCAGGCTTGATCCTTCCCAGGCTGCTTTATGCAAGAAATAAAATAATTTCATTTTCAGTGTTCAAACATCACCATGGCTTGTTTCACTGCAGTATAAATGTTTCCAAATCTCCTTAGCCATGAGAGAGGAAGATGGCAACACAGTGTTTTACCTTTAATGTGTTGACATGTTGATTCTTTAATTCAGGGCAAAAGCTACAAATCAGGTTCCCAAAGCAACACTTGTCCCAAGAAATTTGTGTAGGTTGCAAAAAGCTCTTTCTCACCTTCAGGAACATAAAATCTTTCTGGATTTGCATGACACCCCTAGCGTGCTTGTACCTTGTGCCTCCTCTCCACTTGTTCTTCCTATCTGCTCCTCTGTCTCAGTGAAAAAACTGTCCCAGAGTTTTCTGCCCTTAAAAGTTTCACATCACAGCAATGAGAAACACTGCTGAGCCTGTGTAAACACCTGACGTGGCACAGCTAAACTTCAGGAAAGCTCAGCCTCGAAAATGAGACAGCAAAAACTCCCTGCTTGGCTTTCTGCTCTGCCTATGCCAATGAGGAAGGAGAGTTCTGCTTCCGAGGCATGAGCAGGGTTTCCACTGGGCTAGAGGAGGAGGGAAGCGGTCATGGGACCAGGCTGAGTCACCAGAGTCTGTCCCAACATGTCTGGAGGATCCTGCACCTCTCCAGAAGTCTCTGGAGTGTGTGGGATCACAGTGTGGGGATGGGGCACCTGCTGCAGCCTGTTCCTCCATCACCACACACTGTCCTGCCAGAGCCAGGGGGGGCACAGGGGCCAAACCCTCCCCTCCTCAACAGGATAGCTGGGCCAGTGATGGGAGCCTCAGGCTGGAGCAATGATTTGGGGGAAAATTTCCTCTGGAAAATCCTCATCAACCTCTGCTGTCATTTGCAAGCAAGGAAAAGATTGGACATCCCCCCTGCTCCACCCCACCTTATTTCCCCCCAGGGCTTTACTGCAAACACGCAAATTTTGGACACAAGGAGTATTTCTGGTGATTGTGCCCTCAAAACAAAAAGCTCACCAAATATTTTTAAACATTTCCCAGCAGAAGTGGGTGTAGAGAGAAAGCAGAGCACTGAAAAGGAGCTAATCGCTCCTTCTTAAGCCTTTCCTCTCTGACTTGAATTTTTAAACTCCAACAGCTTTTTTTCCTGTTCCCTTTACTGTCCCTTTGCTACATCCATCTGTGAAGCTGGTTGCTCAGCAGTTGGTTCAGTGGCACCAACAAGCCACTTTTTGGGCAAGGGTTGCTGTGCTGCTATGGGATTCCTAAGGAATCATAAGAAAACATCCACACAGCCATTGCTTCATGCTGAGAATGCCAAAATCCAGATCCGCTTACAAACAGAGGGAGAAACTTCTCAAGTGGATCTGGGAATACAGCTCCTCACATGGCTTCTCCAGGGAGCTGAGAAACCGGCCAGAGGCAGATCCCAGAGCTGGAGGTCATCAGGAAGAGCAAGGTCTGGGCTGGAGAAGGGCTTGCTGGGAGGAAATCCCCGACCTCGAGGAGAGGAGGAGGAGACTCACTGAGTCACCCCTGTCCCGTGATCAGGGAGGTAAGCCAACAACAGACTGGTGAAAGCCTGTTTTCTTATGTTTTGTAAGAGTGCATGATGTCACACCCAGAAAGCTGAGTGTGACTCAGCATGTCCTACCAGGAGAACTGGATGAAAGTGGACACAGAGGAAAACCCAGATTTCTGATTTTATTTTTAGCACATTGCTTGATAATTATAAATGCAACAATCAATTAGCCTGGAGACAGAACTGACATGAAAAGACACAGCAACTTGAGGACAAGCCCCTGTGCCTCAAACACCCCTCAAACACAGGCTGGGATGGAGAAGAGAATAGGCATTGGTGCTGTCTGTGACAGGAGCAACTTGGAACCTCAAGAATGAATGTGCTGGAGCTGGGTCTCGAAGTACAAGTCTCTGGCTTTATAAATGAGACCAAAAGTGGCCCTTGGGGTCCTCAGAAACAGGATACCAGATGGACATGCTGGAGGTACTGCTTGGTGAGGCAGATCCAACACTGGCAGAGTGTCCTGTACTGCACGCCCTGCTTCTGCTGGTGCCACATCAGATTTTATGGAGAAAAAACGTAATCCAGCAATGTCAAGTCATCAGCTTTCAGACATAAGGATATACACAGCAAACAAGCAGAAGGGAATGTGAATGCAATATGGCTTTGCTGCCTGCCCAAACCTTTCGATATTTCCTGCTGTAAAAGCTGCTGAATCATTTTCTACACAGCATCATCCATGCTTCCACCTGAGTCTACTGATGTTTAAACTTTAACTCACTGCTTCATGGTGAAAATATTAGCTATGTCATAACTAGAAACAGAATTTTCTAGAAAACATTTTAACTTAAAAGGGGCAAACTTTTCCACTGTAAATATTATTTTACAGGAAAGAGTTGCAATTTTAACATCTCCACATATATGCCAAAATGTCTCTACATGAAAGGCCAAGTGTTTTAACATATATACTTCAGGTCAAGAAATAAACCACCTTCCCATTGTAGAAATTAAAATTTATGCTTCTTCATTACAGAAGATGACAAATCATGACACTGTTTCTCCTAAGTTCTTAATACCTTAAACCAAGAAATACAGCACCAAGAGTCTGAGTGGTCAGGCCCTTGGGTGAGAGGAAATTAACACCAACAAGGAACCTAATAATCATTGATCCATCATTATTTAATTATGCTTGGACAGCACAGACGGTGTGTTCTGCCAGCTGAACCCTCCTTTGGCTGGATTAAGAGGCCTGTCAACTGTATCTGATCTGCAAAAAACTACTGCTGCCAACCAGCTTGGAAAGGCCACAGCACATCCTCCTTAATGTCAGTTGTGTTTACACCAGTGCCTTTATTTTTAGTCCCCCCCTTCTGAAACACGGGGTTCAGGGAAGAGTTATTTATTCCTGCCATGTTCGGCATGCAAACCCCTCTGGTGGGTGCTGCACGAGCGGGGCTGGCGCGTGGTTCCCCACCTCTGTTCCCTGGCCGAGCTGGCCCTGTTTGCCGTGATGGAAGGGACCAGCAGGACCGGGATGGCCAAGTGCCGTGTGAGCACGTGGCCCGGTGTATCCTGGAGGCCGCTGCCGAGCCAGGATGGGACCAGTGCAAGCCAGCGCTGCCCCGTGGTGCGGTGGTTCCCCACCGGTGTGTCTTGGAGGCCACCCAGAAGGTCCCTATGTCGCACTCACTCCCCGCCGCCCAGGCCCCGCTGGTGCTTTGGCGTCCACAACAACCCCGTGCCCCTAAACCCTCCTGGCACTGCCCCGGGGCGCTAACCCCGGCACAGGCACTGCCCCGGGGGCCAAGCAGGGCAGGGAGCAGACATGGGCATTTTCATGTATCCACAGGTTTTTCTGCGCGTTCCCATTCGCGCCGGATGGAGACGGCACGGACCGGGACCGGGACCGGGACCAGGATCTTGGCCGGGGGTACCGGGGGCGGAGCCTGGGCAGAAGGGGTGGGGCCTGTAGGGGCGGGGCCTGCGTGCCGCCCCGCCCCGTGGTGCTATAAAAGCCGTGGCCGCCGGAGCTGCTGTTGCCGCCGTTCGCTCCTCCCTGTGCGTGGTGCTGTCCTCCATCTCGACCGCAATTCCTGCTGCGCCACAGCCATGGCGGCGCTGACGGTGAAAGCCTACCTGCTGGGCAAGGAGGAGACGGCCCGTGAGATCCGCCGCTTCTCCCTGCCGCCGCCCGCCCGCTACCGGGCCATCTACGACCGCGTCGCCGAGCTCTTCCAGGGGCTGCTACGGGCCGGGCCGCCGCCCGCCTTCCGCATGTATTACAAGGGTAAGCGGGGCAGGGGCTGCGCTGCGGGCCGGGCCCTGGGACGGTACCCCGGGGGTGGTAAGTCTCGGGGTGCGCGACTCTGGGTGCCCCGTTATCCCCTGTGACACCCGACCGGGCATCTCATCCTGCTTTTCGCCCTTTCCAGATGAGGACGGGGACCTGATCGCTTTTTCCACCGACGAGGAGCTGGAGATGGCGATGCCATACGTGCGGGATGGCGTCTTCCGTGTTTACATCAAAGGTACGGCCGCGCAGCTCCGGAGGGCACGGTGGGTCTCGGCTGCGCGCCGAGCACTTCCTTGGCAGCGCACCCAAAACGGGAGAAGCCAGCCCTGGCCCTTCCCCGTGTCCTCAAGGGCGTGGTGGAAGCTGCGGCCTCTGCGGGGGAGGTTAAATAAAGGGCAGTGTACTATGACAGAACATCAATCTTCCTTGATGAGGTAGGATAAACAGACCACAAGTTTCTTCCTAACCCTACCAGCTGGCCCAGTGCGAGGCTCTGTTGTCATTCTCATTCCCTGGATACACTAAACTTGGCACTGGTATCTTAAATATTCACAACAACGTGTTAGCCTTAGTTCCACTCTCCCAGTGCATAGCTGCTCCCTAGTCTCTCGTGTTCAGGTAGATGCCCTCAAAGCTTTATCTGCAGTCCATCTAATGAGCCACACCTGTTGTCCCCGTTCTCATGTTACGCCTCCGGGCATCTGCCTTCCTAACTCCAGAAACTCCGTTTTGTTCTTGCAGTGCTTGGGAAGGTAGGATGAGAAGCCAGATGAGGTGGTGCAGGACTAATCTAAAATATGCATGCCAGGAGATACTTATGATAAGGCATGCTTGGTTTCAGGAGAATGTACCTTGGCAAAACCCCTTTGCACATGGCTTAAGGTCTCTTATATGAGCCTGGCTTAGGTTGGGCAGCCAGTGTAAAAATAAACTGACCTAGTAAATCAGCACTGCTCTTATGGGCTGCTTGTGCTTCCTTGTCTGCCTCATTTCCAGTCTGTAAGTAGTAACCTGTTCTTGATGCAAATTCTCCCTTCCTTAACAGAGAAAAAGGAGTGCAAGCGGGAGCACCGCTCACAGTGCAGCCAGGAGCCTCCCCGCAACATGGTGCACCCCAATGTCATCTGTGATGGCTGTGAGGGAGCTGTGGTGGGGACCAGGTTCAAGTGCAGTGTCTGTCCAGACTATGACTTGTGCAGCACCTGTGAAGGGAAAGGTATCCACAAGGAGCACAGCATGGTGATGTTCCAAAGCCCACTGCTTAATCCATTTGAGGTGAGCAAAATCTATGGAAGGGAACTGATGAATGGGAGACTGTTCAAATTTAAGTTACACATTTCAGTTGCTCAGAACCTGGCTGTGTGAACAGTGTCACATGAAAGTTACTCTTGACAGTGGCTTCCCCGAGGACGCTGGCTCCGTAAAATGCGCCATGGTGTTCCACCTTTCCCGTGGATGCACTGCTGGGGGTATCCTGGGCCTGCAGCTCCCTGCCAGAACCCAGAGCAAGCCGAAGGCACTGCTGCAGCCTCCAGTGCACCTGCTGCAGAAGGTAAGAGGAGATGCTGTGGTCAAAAAGGTGATGGTGGAGCCTCAGACTAGTTGAGGTTCTGCAGCATGGGGTGGTCTTGGTGGGAAAATAAACACAGGAACTAATCTGATTTGCTTGAAATAATTGGCACCTTTCAGCACAAAGTATGATAACTTTAAGGTGTGCTTGGGTCCATGCAATCAATGAGGATGCAGATAAAGTATGTGGAGCCAAACCAAGCCAAGCTATTCAGTCAAGCATGTCATTACTCAACTCCAGATCTGCCTTTCAGCATGGCTAATGAGCCATAACAGTGCTAATGCTGGCTTTCTGTTCCAGAGGTAGTTCAGAGTTTAGTTTTTGTCTTTGTGGTGCTTTGTTGTGTGGTGTACGTGAGTGACAGGAATGAGCAGTAAGCTCCTGTGGGGACGCACCCTCTGCAGGTGTCCTTTCCCTCTTTCTGAGCTTATGTGTGCTAACAGAAATTGTTTTTCTAGAAGCTTCTACTAACAGCCAGCCTCAGGACCCCAATGTCACCTTCCTAAAGAATGTTGGGGAGAGTGTTGCAGCTTTTCTGAGCCCCCTGGGTAAGTGACTTACAGTTTGTTACCAGTCCGTGGGACTGGTTTGCAGGTCTGTTTTTAACAGGAGCAGCAGTCAGCTGTTGTGACTGGTCTTGGAGCTACCTCGTGCCTCCTAAGCCTCAAAGGCTTAATTTACAATTGGATACTAACAATGCCTAGGCTTAGAACTAAGCCCCTTAGTACCTTTTCTTTGAGAGGAAATGAGGAACGATTTCATTAGCATATCAGCACTGCTAACACCAAGTTTGTGGTGACTCTGGATTTTGCTTGGTTTATGTAGACATAGATGTAAGTTCTGCCCTGGCCCTTTAAATACATGGCTTGTCTGTGTAGAGGAAGATGACTATTTGGTGCTTAGCTGTTCTTTATTAAAGAACATTTTGTGTTTTATTTCCTGCATGTTTTGTGGCAAATGGTAGGATGACAGAAATCTTAAAGACTGCAGGGCAGGATTGATCCATTTAGGATTATATAGGACTGTGCTTTGGAAAAATCTAAGACTTTGTCCACCTCAAATGCATTTTTAGGTATTGAAGTTGATATTGATGTGGAACATGGAGGACAGAGGAGCAAAGTGACTCCCACTTCTGCCAACCCAGAGAAGACCAATGCTGAGGGAACCAGCAGTGCTCCAACGCAGAATGTTCAGACCAAAGCAGACGGGAATAACACAGACTCTGCTACACAAGTAAATGTTGTTGCAGAACAGATACAAGACATGGTGATAGATCCTGTGCCCACACAAATGGAAGATGGCAGCTTCCACTCCCAGGTACAGGAACTACAACAGTAATTGAATATAATCACTTAGTATGCATGGTGGGAGTGAGTATTAAGATGGGAGCAGATTAAGTGATACACAGCACCTTTACAGGTTTACAGCAAGGGTGGTGGGACTTCCCATGGATGAAATTCTTTATATTAAAGGCAGCTAGTATACAAGTGTGTGTTTTGCATGGAAAGCACTACAGCATGTGGACCTTTTCCCTTTCCATTTCAGGAACACAGTGAGTCCAGCAGTTCTTCGGGGGGTGAGGAGGACTGGACCCACTTATCATCCAAAGAAGTGGATCCTTCCACAGGTGAACTGCAGTCTCTGCAAATGCCAGGCACAGATGGTCCCAGCTCTCTGGATGTGCCTCGGGATCCTCCGCAGCCAGGACCTACAGGACTGCGAGAAGCTGCTCTGTACCCACACCTCCCCCCAGGTAGGAGAGTGTGTGCAGGTTTCATAGCTGAGAGTGGCTTTGTTTTGGGAACTGCCAACTTGGCCTGGCACAAGCAGACTTGTTTTAGAGGTGGTGGAAGCCAAGGTTGTGTAAGAGCTAAACCTGTCCCTGACTTTGGCAGGTTTGGCAGCTCTTGCACCCTGTTAGAGATGATCAGGTGGTTCCTCTTGAATGTGGGCCACCAAGCCTTAATGAGATACCTGACCTTAGGCTAATGCACCATTTGAGTAACACGAGGTGCTGTCCTCAGTCATGTCCTTGCTGTGTACTGCTCAAGAGAGCCTTTTAATGCAGGATGTGGACCTGTACATCCTGTGGCTTTAGGGCAGCACTTTTCTTGCGGGAGCCAGTAACAGTATCCAAGGCCCCTTAACTGACATCAGCTGCACTGACTCCCCCAGCAAGGCCAACTCAGCCTGACTAAGCAGCTTCCTTAGCTCTGATTTTGTATTGTCTCAAACATCTGCACTTGTGGGACACAAAGAAGAGCATGTCTTCTCACTGAGTGGTATTTAGAGCCTTGCCTCTGTTTGCCAGTTACATGGAGTAGCTGAACTCTATACTATTATTCTCTTCACAGAAGCAGACCCTCGCCTCATTGAGTCCCTGTCCCAGATGCTCTCCATGGGCTTCTCTGATGAGGGTGGATGGCTCACCCGGCTCCTGCAGACCAAGAACTGCGACATTGGGGCAGCACTAGATGCCATCCACTATTCCAAGCAGCCACCTCACTTGTAGTAGTAACTAAAAGCACTTTTCTAGCTGAAAGTGGATAATGCAGCACATGTTATTTGTGGTTCATCTTTCTTTCTGCTATGGGTTTCTATCTCATGTTCTTAAGTGCTTGTAGAATGGAGGAAAAATAAATACTACTGCATGTGATGTATCTGTGTGAGCATTTCAGTATCACAGCTACGTTATTTACTGGCCTAGGCTAAAAACATGAAGCAGCCCAGGACTGCCTTTTTGCACATACTTTGGTGTGCTTTTAGGGCTGCAGTTAAGAGAAATCCAGTACTTTGGCTCTGGAGCTTGCTCGAAGCTCTGGAAGAAGGGGTTGCTATGGGAGATTTAAACAAAGATGGAGTCCAGGGAAAAAGCTCTAGTTTGTAAAGAAGAGTCAATCACAGAAATGTAATGGTACTGGCCAGGGATCCTTAAAGACTGGGTGCTTTCTCTCCCCAAGCTGACCTACTTCCCTTTCTATTTCTAGCTGCTGAGGTTGCTAGACAACACTGTAACCTGAGACCAAGAGTCTCTTCCCCCTCCTTCCCTTCCCCCCAAACACAACCATCAAGCAAGTAAACAACTTTAATAGTGCAGTTCTCTATGGCTTTGAGTGAAACCACCTTCAGTTCAAAACTCTGCCTCAGTAAACAACATATGAAATGCATTAGAGACAAAAAGGACATGCCAAAGATGCCTGAACTTCTCAGATATCATCATCAAACTCCTCACCTGTGCAGAAGAGTTGCTCACAAGAAATGTTGCTCAGCTTTGCCCCAGGGTTAGAGTAAACAGGGGTGTTTGCCCTCCCCGTGGTATCCAAGCAGCATGTTCCTGCAATGGTCTCTGCAGCAGATCCTGCCCTTAGCACCTGGCTGTGAGGTTCTCTGAATGCATCCTCAACTGAGCAACTGTTGCTGGGCTGTCTTGAAGGCAGATCCTCAGTGCCAGCAACACACTTTTTATATTCAAAACCTGCACCCTGAGGCACAGTGCTTCCAGCCTGTCCTGAGCCCTTCCAGGCCCCACCAGAAGCGGTGCTGTCTAGCCCCACATCTCCACTACCCTCCTGCAGTGCCATGATCACTGCAGCAGCATTTTCACTAGACTTGTCAGATGATGAGAGAAATTTTCCCCACTTGGATGGTTTGGTACAAGCAGTTGGGGGCTGTATATTCTCCTCAGACACTACAAACTCACAAACAGCAGGAACCACACTGCCTCCAGAACCAGCATCTCCATGTCCATCAAGCACTGCTGAAAAGCATTTCTTGCGCTGTAAGAAGGGAGAGAACTTGGTTATAAACGCAGCACAGAAGCATTAAAGGCGGCATTGGCTTTGCCTGAATAAAACCTTACAGAGAGAGACCCCCAACACAATTTTTTTCTCCCCAGTCATTCATTGGCTTGCTTGGAAAAGAGCAGAGAAAGATTCATAAAAATTCAAAATTATGATGACACAAAAGATGTCATGAGCAGCTTCTATAGCTAAAATACCTCAGTGGTTTTAACCTTTTTTGCTTGAGAGACAAGCTGAGAAACTCCACTTTCTTCTGCATGCTCTGGAACATCACTGGAGAGGAAGCGCTTCTGGTGTTTCCTGGCCAAGAAAACCATTCACAAAGAGGACACATTAGCTCCACTGTGACCTTTTCACAGAGCACTAGAGAGGTTCATGAAATGCATGGCTCTTTATCCCCAAATACCAAATCCCTGCTCAGCTCAGGTCATACACTGCAACCTGCACTTAGCTCAGACCTCAGAGATGAGCTGCCTCCCACACCTCCAAATCAAGTGTCACCACTCGGGGGCAGGAATTGCAAAACCACGTTCTCTCCATACCTTTGTTCTCCCACGGTGCTCTTTCTCTGGGAACAGAACTGTTGCCTTTCTAGACCTGCCTCCTCCTCGTCATCTTCTTGATCCTCACTCTCCTGATCCAGATATTTACTCCAGCGACTGCCTTCTGTCCTTCCCTCCTACAACACTGGAGAATTACTAAAAACAGCAAAACAAGGGAGTTCTCACTTCTGGTTTTGTTACACATGTGCCAAATGCCTCAAAGCATCAATTAGTTCAGGACACAATCCTGTATCATGCTCACAGGTTCAGTTCCCAGTGGAGCAGTTTCTGTGTACCTGTCCCTCTGTCTCGGCAGGAGCCTCTCTGATTTGATACACCATTTTGGCTGTCTGAACCATATAAAGGGATCACTGGTTCCACTGTGATTCACCCAGGACAGAATAGGTTTGTATTTACCTTGGCTTTGTAGGGATCTTACCTGCTGGACTGAACTGTCGTCATGTTGTGCTGTTCTATTTTTGCTGTCATTTACAGAGTCTTCTACACACCTAAAACAGAGGTTTAAACTACAACTTCTAGAACACATTCCTGTCTATTGATTTATAAGCTTCAAATCCCCCCCAGTCATAGCACAAGGGATTGAACAGAAAGCATGGATAGGAACACTGGAGAGGAGACATATCAGAAAAAACCAGGATCTATGGAAAAACTTATGCCAAATGGATTTGCAAGATGAATTGCATAAATACTTGATTAAATCTAGTTAGAGGGTAGTCCTCCTTGTTGCTATACAGAGTTGCAAGTTTGATCTTAAGCCACTAATCATGAAATGATAAATTTTAATTGATCATAACTAAGGATATAACAGTGTTTGTTTGGTATAACAGCTTAAACTTAGTAATTTTATCCCATGAAACCAAGGAAAAAAAGAAGTTATTTCACAATGCTTTGAATTTCACAATTCTTTGAGAATAAAAATAGCAACACTTTTTGATAAAGTGGACAATGAGTTTTCTTCCTCAAGCTTAACCCTGAAGCACTGTGTAGTCACAACTAAGTTATTTAATTACCCTTGACTGATCTCTGAAAACAACTTTGAGTAAAAAGGAGGCTGGACTAGTTCAAGGTCACTTCAAGACTGGATGATTTATAAACAGATTTAGGAATGAAATAAACAGGAAAGTGCTACTCAGATTTTCCAGCCCAGCAAGAATTACACCAAAGTATTTGCACTGAACAAGTCTTTTATCAACAGCAGCAGTGATTTCTCAATAGATCCATGGTGTGAACCCCCTAAATGCCAACAGTTAGGCAGCAACTTCTTCCAATGGATGCTTTCTGAGGATGTGATCTGATGAGGACTGTAATCTGTAAAATGGACACCTCCACAGTCAGCTCATCAAAGAGTACATATGAAAGACCAAATGTAGAAAAAACTCAAAAAACAACACAACAAACCCAAGCTCTATTGCATGTGTATTAATGAGTAAAGGCCTGACCAACATATACTACTGATCACCTAAAGTTACCTGAAAGAAATCCTTGTCGAAAGAAACATGCTGGGACACTAAACCCAACAAAGAGCTTGTTCCTATGAGATGAGGACAACATTGGCACAGTCAAGGCTTCTCAACGGGCGAGAAAATCCTCCCCTCACATGCTCAGGTTAAGCAACAGGCACCCAGTGGGTGAAGATGCACATCAGCTGAAGCACATCAAAAGCAACGAGCAGGTAAAGGTTAAACACTGTACCAAGATGTCCAACCAAGAGCCTCCTCTGCTTCACCCTGCAGCAAGTTCAGCTTCTGGACGTGGCGCCTGCACTCCAAGCCCGAGCCCTGGCCATAGACCTGCACGGAATGAATGAGGACAAGCCTGAGAGAGCAGCCAGAGGCGCACTGCACGAGGTGAGGCGACACCCCAGGTGCCACCGAGATGCGAATCAGGGCCAGCACACGCGGCTGAAGGTGTGGGGCTGCCCTCACCTTCTGCACGGCCTGCCGCTGGCCGCACACGCTGCAGCTCCACCGCCCGCTGCGCTTGGCCTGGGAGGGCACAGAAGGGTCGGTCAGAGGCCGGGACCCACTAGCCCCGTCCCGTCCCGTCCCGTCCCGTCCCGTCCCGTCCCCACCTGCTGTCCCTGGAAGCGGCGGCAGCGGCAGCACCGCAGGACCCAGAACCGCTGCGCCATTACGGTCACGTGACCCCCGCGAGCTGCCAGCGCCCCCCGGCGGCGGCACCGGGCAGCGACACCGGCACCGGGACAGGCTCTCCTCGCTCACAAACCAAACACCTCAAGTTACCGGCCGGAGCTCTCCTCACGAGGGCAGCGCCGTGCAGGCGGCAGCGCAGCTTTGCAGGGGCCGGCTGGCGGTGCGTTAACTTCATGTCTGCAGCTGCAGCGTCACCGGTCAGGTTTGCACCGACCTGGAGATGGGTTGGTCTGTGTTACATAAAAAGTAAGTATATAGCGTAATAAGGTAAAGAGGGGAAGAAAGAATAGGGCGGGAAAAAGGAAAAAGAAGGGGAAAGGGGGAAAGAAAAGAAAGGAAAAAATAAAAAGGAGAAAGAGAAAAAAGAACAATATGAAGAAAAGAAAAAGGAAGAAAAAAGGAAAGAAAAAAGGAAGGAAAAATAAGTCAAGAGTGCAGTCACACCAAGTCCACTCTTTCTGACAACTGGATGAGGAAGCAGCAATATTCCATGAGCTCAAAGAGAAATAAAAGACAGCCAAACAGCCTATAGGATTCTGATTCATTTACTGAATACATGATGGGTAAGACAGACAATGTAAAATCACATGTGTTATTTGTACTTTAAAAAAATTACAATAAATTACTGAATAATTAGTAAAAGCATTTTTACTAATGGCTGCTCTCCAGTGATACAGGACAGGAGAGGCAGAGAAATAAGAAATATGTACCAGCTGTGAATACAGACCGAATATGTCACCAGGATGAATTAACACTGAGTAGCACACCAAGTAGTGTTAAATGGGAACATCCACAGGTGTCCTTCCAACCTTTAGATCCCAAGTGCCAGCCAAAAGCTGGATCAAACCTTGCCTTCAATGCGGGGTCTGCTCTGGCTGAGCAGCAGTGTCTCTCACCCTGCCCCTGCAAGGCCACTGCCTCTGTGCTGAGATGAGTTTATCTGTAGTAACAGCATTACTTCTTCCTTGGAGAACACACCCTGCTACCAGAAGGGCAACTCATAGTTTCCTCTGGTTTTAATTGATTTCAAAGAGCACTCACTCAGTCTCCCAGTTATTTTGTCTCTAACTGGAATAAGCTCTGGTATCGAGGTTTCCCATATGGGGCTGATGGCAGAGTCATGCTGCTCTGAATTCTTCCCCTTTAGGTACAAATGCCCTTGGGTGTGCAGGAGTTTCTAAGAGCGTGTCCATGGCTTTACTCTCGAGAAAGGACACTGAGCAGCAGCAGGTGGCACAATGCTCCTGCACAACTTCCTGCCCCAAGCATTTGTGAGGGCTGACTGATCAGAGTATTCTTAGGGGTCCTCCTAAAAACTGGACCCATCAGTAGCTAGGAAAAACAGGCAATCAGCGATAAATAGTGAATGTACCGACAGGGAAAGTCCAGCAGACCAATGTGCCACTGCCCTGGAATGCTGAGGGTGATTAACTGACTTCTATTTTAGGAACTTATTCCATCGTTATAACCATCACAAGCCCACTGATTGACTCAGTATCACTTCTGCACTGAAGTCAAGGAACTTGTGGCTTCCCAGACAAACTAAAACCAATGGCATTCAAAGAAATAGAAGAGCAAATGCTAGAAAACCAGGTTTGCCTGAAAACTCCTGAACTCTGAAGGAGAAAGTGAGTGATCGTACACTATGAAAATGCCAAATCACATGTGAAAGAAACCTGCAGGTCTCAGCAATGTCTGTGTTTAGATCTTATGGTGCTGGGAGCAGTGGGGCACATTTGCTTTATAGCTGCTGAGTCACAGAACAGCTTACAAGAACTTAGAAGATTATTTATAGGTCAGAGTCCTACAGCACTTGACTACACTGCATTAGCTCTCAGACTGGCAGCCAGAGGTGAGCATGGTTTCAAGCCAGGCTTCATCTGCTGTGCAAGTTACTCAGGAACCTACAGCAAACAAGGGCAGGCAAGGAGCAGTTCCTGTCTGAAATAAAACTTCATTGAAATAAAAGATAGCAAAAGGCAGACATGCATAATTTATGGTGGTCGTTCTATATGTCAGGGGCTATTAGCTTCTAATGGCTCTCAAGAATGTAAATCTAATTCTCTCAGCCAGAGTAGCCAAAGAAACACCTACACAAAATAGTCACTGTCAGAAGCCCCTTATCAATTGGATTCTATTGTAATTGTGTAGTTACTGGTCTCTGAATAAACAAAAAAAACCCCGAATAGAAAATACCAAACCATCCTGCTATCTGCCATACTATCTTCCTGTTTTATCTCCCAGAGACAATTCCTGCTTTCTTGAGATCACCCTGACACAGAGGAAAGTTCATAGTCACTGGATGAACTGAACTGCCTCTCTACCTTCTTCTGATCCTTGATCTTTTGGAGAATGTTGACTTTCTTCTCAAAGTAGTTTACAAGGGCTGTTTCTGTCAGCATGGAGGCCAAGATCTGCTCGAAGGAGATGGACCAGTCAGTGTCAATGGTGCTGCCATACCTGGCAGCTGCACTGCTGCCTTCACAGCCAACCAGCACCGTGTCGTCCGCGATGTCTTCACACTGCAGGGAGCCCGTGCTGACCATGGAGTAGGAAGACATGGACATATCATCTTTGGTTTCATCATCTGATAGCAGCTGTAAAGGAGAGCCTTGTCCTTCCCCTGACCCATCCCCTAGAGTTTGGTTTTCCTGCTGTGTTTTTTCTCGCTGAGCATCAATGCTGGCTTTGTCCTCATGGTCAGCTTGGGGTTGCAGTTCCACTGCTGAATTCTGACTCTGTTCAGATGCCGGTGACTCCTCTTCACTCACAGGGTCTTGGGTATTGTTTGCTTTGCAGTCCTCAGACTTCCTTGTGGGCTTGTTGGAGAATTTTTTCCCAACTTCCCCAATCCGCAGAAGGAGACTGGCCACAGTGGCGATGGCATGGTACAGCTCCTGCTCCACAGGGTCCTCGCTGAACATGTTGTAAAGGGTCTTGCATAACTCTATGAACTGTTCCTTTAAAAGACGAAGACCAAACAATCATAGATCAGACTGAAAAAAGTCGTCAGTGACAGACGAAGCAACAGGCACCATCTCAAATGACTCATTGTTTATTTCCCTCCCCACCAAAAAAGCAACTTATTGCACTAATTCAGAACAGTCTGACACAGGCAAACTCCCCCCTCTCTGTTGTGGCTAAATTGAGACACAGCTGGCAATTTAATAGCGGTGGGTTTTCTGCTGACAGATGAACAGAGCAGTCACATATTCACTAATGCTAAGAAAACCTGAAATTTTACTTCTATTCTGCTACTCTTCTGTGGTCAGCTTCTAAGCATTTCTGAACTGGTTTAAGTAGCATCCACCAAGGAAATTAGAGACAGAAAAGATCACACCAGTCATCTGACTCTCTCTTCTGTAACCACATTCTTCACTCTCCACCAAGCACCTGTAACTTGAAGCAATGCAAAACCAAGGAAGCTGAACAACTTTCTGTCACTGATGGCATATTTGAAATGTCCTGCCCTGGGGGGAAAACAGAATGCAGTGGAAAAACCGGTCTGTGAGGCAGAGTGAATCCATTATATTTCATTGGTTGTTACAAGGCAGTTTGTCCCTATCTGCTGCAGAATTCAACAGAAATGTGTGGAATTAGAGGTTCTAAGGCTCACCAGACCAGAACAGCAGGGAAAACTATGAGCAAGGACTGAACATGTTGGCACAATGGCTGCACATATTGCAGAATTCCACTAAGCTGCCAGTGATCCAACTGGAAACCTTCAAATTCCTTTCTTACCTGGCTCATTTTTGGGAGATCTTTAATGGTTTCTTTCTTGGACTCTTTTTCCTTGGCCCACATTCTTAGGTAGTATCTGTAGTCCTGTGGACTGGTACCTTTCTCCTCTGCAAGGCAAGAACAAACCACTACTCAGGTGGTTTATGGTTTCAGACTTGCAAAGTAGACACTGAGCCCACAAAAATCAGGCTTGAAGAAGGTGTTATTGACAGCCCAGGAAAGCATCTACCAAGAAGGCTGCATTGTTTTCTGCTGGTTTATCTGATCCAGCTCAGTAGAGCAAAAAATTTAACAGTGCTGCATCAGCTCGACTTCTCACAGATGAACTCTGTGAGCTGGCAACTTACCCAACATGATTTACAAATGCTGTGATGTTGGTAAGTGAAAGAGTTGAAGCAGTAAGGCATAAGGGATACTTATTTCCCAGCTCATCTCCTGCTTTACCTCAATCCACAAGGGACACTTCGCAATTTCTCCTTGATCAGCACAAGACAATGAACAGGTCATAATACGAGAGATGAGATTAGAATGTGGTCTATTGATGATGAAATTACCTTTTTCTGGACCATTCTCATTTTTCCTTCCTTTATCTTCTTGGGTTTCTAAAAATTATGGAATTATAAAATAATTAATAGCTGATTTTCAGCAATACAACACACAAAGAACTTGAGGCAACTCAATATACAAATTAAAATTATACAAGAGTATGTTTAATAGATCTCACACTCCCATATTATGGTTAGAGGAGTAAACAGAACAGGATGGAAGCAAGAAGCTGATGGGATGAGCTGGATAAAGAGCCACACTCAAAAAGTGGGTTGAAGAGCTGAGGTAGAGGGCAGAGGTCTAAAAAGAAAGTGTGAAAACACAGATATGAAAGATAGCAAAGCCATGTGACGGCTTAAAGACAAGGATGTTCAGTTGAGCAAAGTGAGATAATGAATGGAAAAACCCAAACCACTACTGAGCACATATGACTAATGCCTACACTCCCCATTATTCACTGCCTGAACTGACATTTTGGGAGCAATTTGCAGTCTAACTTCATGAGCTTCACTTCTGGTTCCCTACATTGTCACTAGAGCAAACAGGAAGTCTTGGTTCAACTCAGACTGTTAAATCAGCCACCTAGCACCAAACTGCCCAACTACCTCTTGCACTTACTCAGATTTTTTTGAGCTTGTTGTATTTTGGTAAATGTTTAGCATGACTGACATACTTTGACCTCTTATCTGACAATCCCTAATGTTGTATTTTAAGAAATGCAGTAAACTAGTCTACCAACATCAGTTCAACAGCATGCATCTTTATTCCTTTAAACTGGAAGACTGTGGAGTAGGCACAGGGACCACCTTCCTATGCCAGCAAACCTAGAACCCCACCCCCACTCTGTTCTGAGTATCTTTCTGACCACCAGTTTCTAGGATGAAATGAATTCCACTGAAAGAAGCCAGATAAAACCTATTTTGACCAAGGCTGAAACTCAATAGGCAGAATATACTGAAAGATACTTAATTACTTATAGTACTTTATTAATAGTGAGAGTGTCATGAGAGAGGAGCAGCAGCAATAATTTCAGAGTATTTACATCAACACACCGGGCTGGCAGGTGGTATCAGCACCATAGCCATGCTCAATGTATGCACATAATCCATGGACTGACCTTGAGACTCACAGTGCAGGCAGATATCCAGCTCTGAGACAAAAGGTGATACTTGAGCAGCAGAAAAAGGGGTTGAGGGGACAATATCCCAGATAAAACAGAAGAAAAGGTCAGACACAGACAGACAAATAGAAGGAAACAAAACAAGAGAGACAATGAGACTTGCATGAAAAACCTAAATCATGGTGGGAGACGGGTTGGTGAAAGCACACTGCTCCTCCTTAGCAGTCTGTGCCCATGCCTTCAGAGCATGCTGTATCCCGCATGGAATGGGTACGAAGGAGTTTTAGCTCCAAACTTCTTCCCCATCATGAAACAAAGACAGTGAACTCAAACACACTGGCAATTTTAACACACTGCCAGCATGAGACCATGCCTTGCACAAAATCATTGTTCAGAGCACATGGATCTATGCTGCAACTCCTGACTAACTGAGAGCTAAAGGCAGCAGTGTTGCATTACCTTCTGTTGTCACATCTTCTGTGAAATAACTTGTGGCCTCCAAAGCAGACTCTGTCTCCTCTGGATTCAGAGCTGTATTCACAGAGAAGCAAATGTTAAGACCGCTAAGCTAATTGAACAGTAGTATCACCCACTTCATTAGCAAAACTCATGAAGCACCCCATATCAATTGATGTCAGAGCAGCCCTTGTTCAATAGCAGCAGTACACAGAAGCAGTCACTCACCAGGAGGCAGGTGCAGTTTGTAGAGTACTTTGAGTTTTTCAGTGAGGTCACCATGGTACATCCCACCTGGAAAGAAAAGAAAAGGTTAAGAAAAATAGCACTTTAATGATAAAGAATCACCCTCTGCTCACATATTCAAACCAGAATGAATTCCCATACAATGTCTGCTCAAAGTCCTGTGCAGAATCAATAATGAAATCCACACCAAAAAGGCGTATTTTGTCCAGCTTGAGGCTTCCTGTCACCCTCTGCTCATGACAGTGAACACATCGTTATCTCCTTTTAGTTCTCTTCTTGGAAAAGGACAAACACATTTTTTGCAGCATTCCACTTTCTCCAAAAACACCACTTACTCATTCCTGTCACAAACTCCTTGAAGTTGATGAGAGAATCCCTGTTCTCATCCAGAAGGCGGAAGAGCCGCCCTGCCAGCACAGGGCTATGTGCCCCACAGGCCCAGGGGGTGAGGCTAATGAACAGCTCCTTGAACTGCTCCACGTCTATGCGGTACTGCTCCAGGTAGGGCAGGCTCTGGTCCCGGCGGGCAGCAGCTGCACGGTTATTCCCCCAGTAACAGCTCATAAGGTACTTGGCCTTTGGAGGGAAAGGATTAACAGGGCAGATTATGCTGCACCACAGGAGTGGAGACCATTACAGTTCAAGAATAGCATTGAGGAAGGAAAGAACAGACATTTCAGGAAATACATTATCTGCCTTGTTATTCATAGTGTTACTTCACTACAAAATAATATGAAATGAAGGAAAAGACAGAGATTCCAGGAAAAACACAAAGAATTATTTAAAGTGAAAAATACAAAACATGACTTCAGTTTTTAACAAAATGACACTCAAGCTTTATTGCAAAGAGAACATGCAGGTTTTATAACTAAGTCTCTCTTTCTGAGTCTACAGCAGAGCACAACTGAGTTTGGTAAATTACTTTGGTAAATGCAGTTGGGTACTATCACTCTTTTAAAAATACATATGCTGACAAATAGAGACAAGGCCCTTAAGTAAGCTCAACGCAATTAGAGATGAGGTCAATGGAAAACTTGAGAATAAAAATTGAGGTACAGTCAATCCTAGCTCTCCATTCTCAGTGCAACATGACATTCCTTTTCACTGGCTCCACAGTTTCTTTTTGAGTATCATTCAAATACTGTGAATGTGGTTTGGCCACCATTGGGGGAAAAATTTAAAATAATCAATCAGATATTAATAGGGCCAGTCCTACTGGCACCATGTGTAACAGAATGCCACATCAGTTTCTGATAGGTCACATTAAGAATTAAAGCAAAGTCATTGCTTCCCTTTCAACTTACTTTGCTATTTGTACTCTGTGTCACAACACTCTTTCTCACAGTCAAGGAAGGCTTCTTACCTTGAACACTACATACAGCTCTTCTAGTTCTTCCATAGAGAAACCAATGTCACCAGACACAGCTCGGACCTGTAGTTAAAATTAAAACAGAGTAAACAATTTATTTCAAAGGTAGAAAAATTAAATACAACTCACTGAAAAGTCCGTGTAACACAAGAGAAGAAAACAAGTGCAAGGAGATATGACACAGAATGGGAAGGAAAACATCACTATTCTAATACCCTTGGAAACCAATCATGAAGACAGTTTGCAGTCAAGCTGAAACTGCTGACGTCTTCAGTAGTTTGTGCTTATTTCCTGTTTGTGCAGACCTGACTGAGCAGACTATGTCACCCCTCCCTCTTTTTTTTATCTTCAGATGTTTGACTTGGATGCATTAAAGAACAACATTGAAATAAACACCCTGTTGAGATTCTCCACCTAGGACATGGGAGATAATGGCAATAAATATGGACACTCCCCTTTGGCCATGAACCCTTCAGTAAAATTCCCTAATGCACTCTCTAAATAGCAGTACAATAATTATCTGCTAGCAAGCTTGTCTCAAAGATTCCAGGCAAGCAGTAAAACAGACAGCACTAGGCAGTGGAGACTATGTCAAAGCCTACAGGTGGTTTTTATCTCCCTCCACGCCAAACATCTCATTCAATCTTTCTTTCAGTCACTTAAAACTTGGTCTGCTACAGCACAAAGTTCCTTGATGCTCACAGCAAAACACTTTCCATTTGGTAGCTCATTCAGTCTGGGAGTCACATACCACACTCTTCTTGGCTGTATCCTCCAGAGACTGGATCACTTTCAGCCTTTGTTTGAAACGCATTTGTTCAATGTCATCTGCCTTCAGATTGCTAAATTTCTACAAGAAAGGAAGCAGACCAGGTCAACATCATCTCCTGAAGAGAAAACAACCCATCTTCAATTACACATTTTTTAACAAGTGTACTATCCCCTCAGAGATGACCTAAACCCACTAGAATCCTTTTACCAGCAGCAAGATGAGAAAAAACTTGAGCTCTATTCCCTATTCACCTCTGTCCTGCAAGAGAAGTAATTCAGAGTTCATGAGAAATCTGACATCAGAGGTCTCTATAGAAAAGCTGAGAAAGGATTTGTCAGGACTGACAGAAATACAGGTCCTGTACTGTGGCAGAGATGAGAGAACAGACAGGTTGACATTCCTTCCAGCCCTGTCTTTTTTTCCTCTAGGACCCCTGTGAGATTCAGCCAGAAACACCAAAGTCAAGAAGCTTTTCTACGGACTAAGTCAGACAAGTAATATGAATTCAGTGACACTCTTTTATAAAAAGAAACCAAGAACAAACAGAGATGGCAGATCTGAAGAAGCAAACAAAATACCCAAGAAAATGAGAGCTGCCTGACTGTAAACAGCCAGAAGGGGATGGGGTGAAAAACAGGAGATAAAGAGGGAAATAATCCCACACCTAGCAGAGAATAGCAGAGAAGAACTGTCAAATACCAGCCAGTTCTTTCACCTGTGTTCTTTCCATCACTCAGAATCAGATTTCTTATGAGTTTGTTCTCAGTATGAATGATGAGGAACACCTCTATCAGCACAGAGATATTTTAACAGCATTGGCACCATTCTGGGGTCACCTTCCTATTATTATAATGTGGATCACAGAACAGGATTCCTATGCATGTGAACTGGAATGCTTCCATGTTTCTGCAGAGTATTTCACAATTTTTACCCTAAATTTCCCTCCTTAACTCCCTCGCACTGACAATCCACAAATAGAAGTAATAATGGAGACTCTTTGACAAAGCAGGAAGAAATCTCTAGTCTGCAACTTTTTCCTTATTTGCAGTCTTCACTTTAGTCCCTCTGGTGTTGGGCAGACTCTTTGTAGTCTGCAATAGCCACCAGTGTCAGGTCCTACTCATACCAAGCAGGTGGAGTAATGGTTCCAGCCTGCACTCCTCAAGCACCTTAAGCTATGAACACTGCTCAGATTCTGGCTGCACAAAGTATAAAATGGAATGTTAGTAGAGAAAAAATCTCTTGGGCAAAAACCAAGCCAGAACTTTACCTCATACGAAGTTTTAATGAGTTCAAAGATGTCAATTTCAAGTGGGGGGTCATCTCCACTGGTCAACAGTGCGTGCAAGTGGGGAATAGGGGGAGAGACACTCTGTCTGTTCACGACGTTGTCCAAGTATCTGTGGGCAAAAATGAGAACAGATGCAAGATTCCAAGATTAGTGACCAGGAAAAGAAATAATATCCTATATGCATTACTCCCAACTTCTTTGTATCACTAATCTAAATATGAAGGAGAATTTAATTTTCTCCATCTAACCTGCAATGTACATGGAGTAAAGTTGATTTTCACTCTATTTTAGGGGTCTTTACTCTTTTAAAAGTGGGCTTGCAGTCATAAGTTGAAGATCTTGCTGCACATAGAAGAGCTTCCCATTTCAAACAAGAAAATCTTACATTTACTAGAATTGAGAGATATCTGCTCGATAATGTTTTGTTTCTAGAAGGTGGTTCCTGCCACAATCTGTTCTAAATAGTAAAGCAGAATTATTATGTAAATTTCAAATAAACAACCTTTAAGAGTTCAAATTCAAACTGAGATGCAGGAATGCACTATGCTGCAAAACAGCTCCAGAAGTATGGGATTCCTCCATAGCTGAGCCAACAATTAATTTCAGCCATTGCAGAAAGCAATAGCAAATCTGTCTGGAGTTCAAGTTTTATGCTAGAGTGTTAACTGTGACCTGCTATTAGGTTGAAAGAGAAGATGACAAAAAGGCCACTGTTACTATTCTGTTATAAATAAGAACAATGAATGGTACCTGCCCAAAATAGTCATGGCTTCACCTTCATCACAGCACTGTAATAACTTCTCCATGTTGGCATCAAGTATGGCCAACGACACCTGCAGGATAAACTTGATTCCCTCGTAGAAAAAACAGTCGACAATGACCACGGCACTCTCAAAGGGCATCACACTGAGGAAGAGAGTGAGAAACCAGGAAAGGGATATGGTGGAGATCACTCCCAGGTCCTGCATCTTTTCTGACAGCTGCGGAAGATACTCTCGTGTAAGTTCTTCAAAGATGCCTTGGTCCACCAATGCACCTGAAATAGACAGGCAAAACAATGGCAGAACTCAAAATGGTGGTGTCATGGTAACAAGCTAAGCAATTATTAAACAAAACAGTGTGAGTTCACTAAATTTCATATATGCCTCTGAATATCATAACTAAAATTAAGACATTTCTTTATTTTTTTCCCCTGTTCTCAATAAAACCGATGTATTTATATAGAGACTATTCTACATTGCAGAGCATGCAGACACAGAACCTCCCATTCATCTCTGCATTTGACCTGAATGGAGGGGTGAAGGATTAGTGGTATTATGGTTTTCACACCAAACTATACTCTTTTATACAGACCAACTTTAAAAGTTCATGAAGTGGTGCTTTCACTAACCTTTTCTGAGAGCCTGCTCCACAGATTAAACATATCATTCAGATGGGGAAAATTAAAACTCAATAATTTTCTTCTAGATATTCCTCCTTACTGCTAATGATCCCTCCTGATATCAATTTTTAGTGACTTCATTTTTCTTGTTACTACAAGATAGTTCTACTGCCTTGGAGGCCTCTAGTGTCTCTTCCTATGTCTCCATCACACCCCTGCTACATCAAAAAGAATGGAGTTGTGCTTCATTACCTTTAAAACGCATCACATTTAATTCATTCTGAACAACAAAATGTTCCTAGGAGATGCTGGTGCAACCGCAGCTGAAAATCCAGGCTGCAGCAGAAATCTGATAAGGACTCACCCACTACTCTTGTGTTGTAGTAATCTGGCAACATCCGCTCACACAAAGCCACCAGGAGCCAGAAAGCCTCTTCCTCATTGCAGTAGAGCAACAGCACCGAGGTGACAATGTTCATGGCCTAGGAGCCAGCACAGCAAACACACAGGTACAGGGGGAAAACATGGAGGTCTTCATGAAAGCCTTGCTATTTCAGACCAGCTAAACTTTAAAAGTATGAATACAGCAAACTGTTACTAAGAGTCACATCTATTTCCAGCTTCTACTGGTATCTGAGTCAACAGATGACCTCAATCCAATTTTTCTTCCTGTTTTCAGTTCCTCTGTTTGTGAGGCAGCAAATAATTTGATGAACTTTTGACATGCACTTTCAGTAAAGAATGTGAACAAGACTAATTTTCAAAGTCTTCATGAAAGTCTTTTGTAAGAATTCGGTCCTAACAGAACATAATGAGAACCTGTAACACCACAGTAATACACAAAATGAACATGAATTTCCACCAAGTTGTTTCACAAACCAGCAAATGGTTTAATTTTCAATATACTGTCCATGTGTAACATCACTTATTTGATTTAATTGCTCCTTTTAATGAAACTAGAAGATGTTTTTGCAGAACTATGGAAAGCTCTGGCAGGAAAACTATTAAAGACTCTGACATTACATCTAACAGCAATGTGAAAAGTCTGTTTAAAGTCTGCTGTGTTCAAAGGATATTTAAGAGATGATGCAAGATAACTTCTTTCCTACTTTCTCACCACTACATGGACAGCATGAAGAAAAAGCCTGAAACTGAACAAAAACCTGCAGAAAAAGTCCAAGTCAATCATGGTCACTGTGTAGGACTAAAAATAAGACTTCTTTCCTACCTGACAGTACCCAATTGTTGGATTTCGGAATGCATAAGCTGTCAAGACTCTCCGGAGGGCAGCAATTCCCAACTCGTTTTGGAAGGCAGGATGTTCTGGCATCGAGCGGTGCAGATCTCTCTCAATTTCCTCTGTAGCGAGATTGTACTTTCCCATTGACTTTTCCACAAGGTCTGCGTAGTAACCAGGATGAGTCACCATCTCATTCCAAGCCCCTGAAATGACAAACAAACATTGCTTTACCTCTGGCGCTTTGAAATACAGATTTTATTCCCAGCTTCAGAGATGAAGGAACCAAGAAGCACTGCATGAACTCATGAACTACAAATAGATGTGAAAATATAGCAACAAACTCATTGTTAGATCATGTTAAAGTCTAGGTCCCAACACAGAAACACAGACAAAAGAGGCCAAACAGCTACTAGGATCACAAAGAAAGCCACCACAAGCTATCATTCAGGTGGAATTAACTTCTTGTTAATTTCTTCTGAAATGAGCTAAGATTCATACCTTTTGAGATGTGCAGAAAGCTTATTGCTGCTGTGAAAATATGCAGCACAACATCCTACCTGAGAAAAGGAGCCACAGCTCTCCACGGAGATTCTCTGGGATTCCTTTCTGTACCAGCTCCCTCGTCTTGGCAGTGCGGTACATACACATCCCTCGCCCATATTCAAAGAAATGAATGTTCCAAGACTCTTCCTTCATCTTCTCCTTTGCCTTCAAAGGAACAAATATGGCTATTTTAGGAGAGATTATTGCATTTTTATGTTTGTAGGACAGGTGATTTCTGGGTATACTCAGGCCTGCACTTCACAAGAAAAATACATTGCGACATTTAAAGCCTCTCTTCTTTCTGCTGAAGAAAAGAGTGTATATACTGATCTATTCTGTTCTGAATCAGTTCTGACCTTGCTTAAAGTCAAGTCTTTACAACTACACTTTGCAAATCTCCACATAAATGCAAGCAGAACCATGGATCATGATAATTAACTGACAAGCAGAGATACCAGCAATATCCCTGCTTTCTTGCTCTGAAGAAAAGTTGTTCTTCACAGCCATGAATTCACATCTCAGAACACTGGTAATACTCATTTCTCAGCCTCTGGTCAAGTATCTCAGGTATGTCAGTACAAAAAGAGTAAGCTGACAGTCAAATTAGCTCTATGCAACACTGTCACTGTGACACACACAGCAGTGATACTGAGCAGAGATAAAATGCATTTCCATTCTAGAGCAGGCCAGGAAATCAGCAATCAACTGCTAACTATTTAAAGTTAATTGTTTTATGTAAAAATATTATTTACCCCTTTGGGTCCAGAGAGCTCCTGAGAATTCCTCCTGAAGAGTTTGAGCAGTCCCTGCGAGGCTGTTGGCACTTGCCCGGCACAGAAGCTGATGGGTCGATGGCTGAGCGCAGATGTGGGGCTGATGGCCAGGGGGCTGCTGGAAGGTAGCTCTGGAACCTCCTGGACAAGACAGCAGAAAATGTCTGAGCTCAGGCTGCCTTCCTCCTCTGCTCATGGCACTGGCTGGTGACAAGCACTGCAAACACACTGTAAGGAGTATTGCTCTGAAAATTATTTCCTTAGTACCTCGCTGCTGGGGTCAGCCACATTCCACTTCCATTCCCTGTCAATGCCACAAGGTTTCTTGGATGGCGTTCTCTGCAGGAAGTCAGAGATCCTCTGTACCAAGAAATCCCGGTCTTTCAGATTGGCGAAGAAGAAGGTCATTTTACTTTTAGTGCTGATGGACAGAGGGCTGGGCAAGATGCTGGAACTATCTGCTTTCTCAACTATTGTCACCTAGAACACAAAGACAAGGGTCATTTGGATCCAACAGGTTACTCCATTTTCTATAAAACACAGACAGAAGACAGAAAGACATAAACCCAAAGAGAGGCCTGTAGTCTTAATATATAGCTATGAAATCCCCACCTCCCTGAGAGGAATGATGAGATGACAAGCCTCCTCTGCCCTGCTGGCAAAACAGATGTAATTGTTGGAAACAAACATCTGGCCAGGAATATGCATCTTGTTGAATGGTGTCCACAAGGTACAATCCGTATGTCCATCCAGGCATTCATCTTTGGGCAACCGGAAAGTGGCACGGTAGCACTCATTTTTGGCTCGAGCATCCAGGTCTCTGTGGAAAAGTAAAGGGTAGTACCCTGAAGCTTTCTTACTCACTTGAAAACCCCACTCAAAATCAAATGTTCATTCCAATCACAACCTTCAGACTGTGCTGTGTATTCTT
Source organism: Pomatostomus ruficeps (assembly GCA_013400735.1). Lineage (NCBI taxonomy): Eukaryota > Metazoa > Chordata > Aves > Passeriformes > Timaliidae > Pomatostomus > Pomatostomus ruficeps. The sequence continues at coordinate 156,990 of VYZT01005975.1, forward strand.
AGTATTCTTTTCTCTAACTGAGATGCCACCCCTCCTCTGACTCCTCTTTCAGCCTTCAGACATGCCTCCCTGACAAGGTATGTCCTGCAATACAAGATAAAATATGCAAGTGCATCTATAAAACTGAAATGTTACATCAGATCCTGAAATGGCAGAGAACAGTCCCCAGTGGGAGGATTTATTACAATACAAATCTGTTTCTTTTTATAAATCTTTAACTTCAGACAAAGGGGCTGGTGCAGTTTTCTTCCTTCACTTTTTTTTTAAACACATGATTTTCATCAGTTTCTAGTTGAAAATTCCTTCTGACAGTGCTTAGCCATGCATGAGAAAGACATGAGGGTGTGTGTGAATTCAGTGCCAATTTGGGATGGGGAAAAAGAGAGAACAAGCAGAGGGCTAACAACTTAATTAAATGATACAGCCCCTAGAGCGAGAAAACCCCAGGAGCACCTGGGAGCTACAAAATAATGCAGATTTATTTTTACAATCCCCTATTATCTGTCTTCTTTTCTCACTGCTGGGAACATATACCTTTTTAATGCAGAGATGTTCTTAAGAGGTCTCCTGGGCTTCGGGAGAGACTTGTCCTGCAGGAAGCTCTCGTTATCCAGTAGCTGCCGCATCGCAATGTTGGCCAACTGCTCCATCAGCTTGAATGTCTCATTGATGTTGAGAAACATGGAAAAATAGAGTTCACTGTCCCTCGTGCTTACTTTAATGCACTCAGGGAACAGCAGTGTAGCATTTTTTTCTAGTTGAGTTACATCCACCCACTGGATCACCAGTGTAACTGAGAAAAAGAATTAAAAAATACTATTATTACATTGGAGGCAAAACAACAACCAAACAGAAATTAAGGTCAAGCAGACTGAAAACTCTCAGTGGAGCAGTATTTTTCCCCCCTCTTACATATGGACAAGTCTCTTCCTTACACTTTTACTGGGTTCTCCAAAAATACTTGGAAATAACCTTTGAGATTAACTAGACTAGAAATAATGCAGCTCCAAAAGGACTATCTCCCATCCAGTAAATGTTTTCGAGTGCAATTACTCAAGTTTTCATTCTTTCTTTCCAGCAAATTTGCTTTGGACTCAGGAGTTCAAGCTTTGTAAATACTGGGTCCTGGTAGTTGATCCAGATAAAACTCACAAAGGTAAAAATACTGCTTGGTTCTCTAATCCAGTCTGACTAAAACTTGTGAAAAGTAATCCAGTTTGAGTAAAACAGATGTACTTGTACAGCTCGAGAAATGTTTTAAAAAGTAACTCAGACATTCAATCTAAACAGCACTGAAGTGCCTATGACAGCAAGAACTGATCTTTGTGTTGAGCCAGAGCTCAACGATTCCTAAAAGGAAAAAAAAAACCTGTCAGTTTAAAAATCAGTTCACATAAAAAGATCAACTGCATCAAAAAGATAATGGGAAATGATAGAAAAAACACTTGCAGGCTCATAACTCACCCTCTTTGCCCAGCAGGAAGGAGTAGAAACAGAGGTGGTTGACGGTGAGGTACAGCCAGCCCTGCCTGGGGACACGTCCCTTCCAATAGCTGCAGGAATAGTAATTGACCAACTTCTCCACCTCGGGCATCCCAAACTGCTTCCGCATCTTCAGTTCAGCCTCTTTGAATTTACCTGGATCCTCTTCACTCTGGGGCTGCTCATTCTTGTTCTCCTCAGCAATAATGCCCTGAAAGGACATGAGAGGAGAGAGGAGAAATGGAAGTGAATGTGCCTGCTGACATAAATAATGTACAAAGCAAAGGGTCACAGCAGTAATCCAGAAGGCACAAAGGAACAGGACACAGCACTTATCAGTCCTCCTGTCACGTCAGAAACAGTAAAGACATGCAGAAAGGGCAGTCAGTTACTGTGGGAGTCTGGGATCTACCCCTGAATACATGCCACAAGCACTCGTGTAATATTTGAGTTCCTCACTGCTGGCCTGGGAACACTTGGAACACCCTGCAGGAGAACTGAAGTCTCTTTTCACTTGCACACATGTTTCTTCAACATGAAGATGATCATCTGCCAGGAAGGGCAGAACTCTGCAGCCTGTCATATCTTGTCTGGCCAGAAGGAAAAACAAACCACAATCTCTCTCATGCACAGACACACACGGAAAATACAAAGAATCTGACAGGAGAGGTTAAAAAGATGCAACTTTCTGTAGTTCAATAAAGAACTGTATTTATAAGTTTCTGCTCTGGAGGATTTGTGGGCTGGGAATCTGAAGTGTGTTAACTGCACAACTAGCAGACACGTGACTCCAAAGTCAGTGGAAGTTGGGGTGCAGTTCCTTTACAACCAAGGTGCCTTTCAGACCACTGGCAGAGCAAGTACCTGGCTTGTAAACTAGAATCCTCTCTCCTCCACTTGTTGCTAGATGAACCCTTGTTAAACATTCTCCCTGCATCAAAAGCATAATTGGCAAGGATTTTAAAGAGGTATTCTATTTTGATTAGTAGAAACATCCTAAGCAGGCTATTCCTTGAGATCTACTGCTCAAAATCCTTCCCTTTCAAATATATTTGTTCAGTGTTCTGACTGCGACCTGATGTTTACAATGCTGTATGTATTCTATGAGACTTTCATACCTATGTATGAGTGAAAAGGGTAAAAAGTTGTTAAAACCATCTCCCCAGCCTTTCTCAGGATCTGGAAGTCCTTCAGGGAAACACATCACTTACATGTATCTTGCCCTTGACAAAGGTGGTGATATCTTCTTCATTGTCAAAGATGGACAGAGTCTGCAGTAAGTTATTCTCCAGCCATTCCCAATGCTTTGTGATCTCTTTACGAGATGATCCTAGTTGAAGGGGAGAAAGATGATGGCAAGAACAAAGAAAAAAAAAAAGTAGAATGAGGTCCTTTTTCCTCCAAGTTCACAGCAGGAAACTAATAATTACTAAACAGCGATTAGGCTAAATCACACACACCAGCTGTGTACATGTCAAGGATATTTTATGCACACCAACATTATGTTTCTAATAAAATGTCTCCACTGTCACCAAGAATAATCGGCACATCACCAACAGATCATCCTGTTTGCCAATGCACACCAAATACAGCCTTCTTCTCAGACAAAAAGCATTCCTGTGCTCCAGTCAAGAAGCACCCTTAATTACTGGCATTCTAGAACAAAAATAATGAACTACCAGAAGAACCTTAAAATTTCAGAACAACTGGACTTTTTACACCTACAAAGAGGTTCCACTTCCCAGGGGCAATGGTCACTAGCCAGCATACAAATCAAAAAGCAACCAAACTATTTATGTCAGAAAGTTCTCTGCTTTCTTAAATAAAAACTTCTCAGCAAACTTTCTATCCAACAGTTAGTTGTCTTTAACCATACAGTCTACAACAGTTCACAAACCAATTTAAAGAACTTTTCTTTAAAAAGTTGCCTTAATTTCCATTAATTATTTCAAATATTTCTCTTTTCTTCCCCTCTGTTGATAGCTATCACTATATTGTAGACAGAAAAAAAAGGAGGAGACGAAAAAATTTATTTTTTTTAATATGATAAAAAACATTGTTAAATGCAGACGAAAAGAAATCTTTTTAAATGCAAGTCAAAGACATTTTAAAGTTTCTCTTTGCCATATTCCAGTAAATATACCTTCTAGTTTCATACTTATGCACTGGGATATCTAAAAATGTTAACAGCATGCTTGCACTACTCAGTTTCTCTATGAGTACATTTTACCACTCAGTGTGGTTGCTGATAGAAAAGAAAACAAATCACACAAACAGCTCCCTGAGAGGCAGCTTCAGCTATGAAATCATCTTCACATATTTGTACTTGGACACCAAACTATAAAAACCCAATGCTAGCTAATCTGAGAATAAAACTAGAAGCAAATAAACTGTCCTGTCTGAAGGGTGCAGGGATGTGAATTTGGGTTTGTGTGGACAGGCCAATGTGCGTGACCATAAAAGTTTGTTCTGTTGCCTCTATGTATAAATTTACATGACATCTACTGCAGCATCTGACAATGTTTCTAAAACATAAATGATTTTGAGTAACAGAAAATAGTTTATTTTAAGAGCACAAAATTATCAATTATAGGATGCTTTGGTTGTGAAAAAACCCCACAGGTTCAGCAACAACAGCAGTGGAATAGAGTCTGTGTCCTGTTTTGTTTCATGAGCTGCATCTCTTACCAAGTGACAGCAGACAAATTGCTAAAATAAGCCTGGCCTCGATAACTGACATCTTTGTAAGAACAACATTAGAATGACACACATGAAGGAGTAAAAGTTTGCAATTCCTATAAGGAGGGTTATAAAAATAAAGTGCTGAAGAGCTGAAGCTGCATGTGTGACCAGATTGCTGCCCACCAGTACCTACACACAGTGAATTGTAAATAAAATATTTTAATTTCTCAACTAGAGAGCCATATACATTTTATAACTTTAAAGGAATGCCAGTACTCTTACTTTGACAGTAGAATGAGAACCAGTTTCAATAAAAAATACTTTGGATGAAGACAATATATTTACTCCAGTAGAATAATTTATCAAATACTGTTTGGGTGTTACCCAGCCCATCTCACTTTTACATGCTGAATTGCTTAAAAGTAACTGAGATACAGAGGGTATCAGCTAAAACACTCCTGAAATTGCACAAAAATAACATAACACACTAATTGAGTGTCAAGATACCATAAAATTACAGATCTGCACTGTATGTGGCCACTAAATATGCTCCTTTTTTCTATAGAGTTCCTGACCTGCCATTTCTGTCTTATTCTCTGCCTCCACCCTTCTCAAAAGGGAACCTAAGTTTCTGTGAAACACAGCAACATCTAAACCTCTTGTCTTGTACCCTTGCAGAGGTACAATTTAAGTACCTCTGCAAGGGAGAATATTGTATTGGTTGCCTGGGAAGAAGGTGTGAACAGGAAAAACAAAACATCAGCATCTGTGGGCTTCCTAATGATTCCTACATGATCAGATTTTACATCTCCACCACAAAGCGAGTGTATTATTGTAATACATTTTGTAGATCTATATACACATCTATTCCAGGTCAGAAATAACAGAAAAAAAAATAAACTGGACCAAGACAGTAAAGAGATTCCCCAAAGAACCTCTGATACCTTGAAAAATGTTACATGTTCCCTTGTGTCATGTTCCTGGTACGCAGGTTTGGCACAACACTCACCATTCCACCCAAACCAGCAGGGGTTTATTCTCTGAACAATCACACGACAACTTTGCAAATACAAGGTACATCTTGGAAGAAAGAAAATTCCTAATATCTGCAGAAACAGAACCTTTTGCAGAGGTTCAAGTTCCGCAATTACAGTTTAAATAACACTGAGTTTTGTAATTTCTGGTATCTTCCACTACACCATCAAAAGCTCTCGCAAGTGTCCTGAGCAGTCACAGGATCTTCCTATGTGGGATACCTGGTCATCTGAACCAAAAAGGCAAGGGAATAACTCAAATCCAGTCCCCAACAAGAGTCACATACCACAGGCCACTGCCCAGTACACTTGAGAGTCCTGAGTCTGGTGCAGAATCCGGTATGGGGCAACTCTGGCACTAGAATCCAAAACCACGTCTAGTGTTCCCACAAGGAGACCTAGAAAGCAAAGAGAGAGAAATTACAGCAATGTACTACCAAATCAAAGAATTGGGTTAAGAAAAAACACAGGATCATCACTGCAGAAAAATGCTGATGTTCACAGTCTGTGAACAGCAGTGATGGAAGAGCTGTGGCACTTGCTTGATAAAATGGAGATATACATCCAGTCACTGCAGCCTGTTCTACTGGCAATGGACAACGTTTAGATGGCAATTAAATGCCTACTAAGCCTCATTATAACCCCTGCCTTCATAGAAGAGTTTTCTAATGAAAGTGAAATGTGTTTTCCTCTGTGGGGTTTCTGTTGCTAATAGTGATTTTTAAGCCTACCAAGCTAAAAGACACAAGAGTTTTCAACGGTAAGATTTCTCAGCATCACCAATGCCAACAGTAGATAAGGTAACTTGTCCAAATGGAATCAAGCAGACCTAGAAAAACTGGTGCTCTCAGGTTTCAGGGATGTTCCCAGAAGTACTTTGATTAAACAAAGACGTCACCAACTCAAAATTTGGTAATACAGAAGTCAAATTTTTATATGATGTTAAGTAAGAAAGGAGACACTTCCAGAGTAGATGCCGACAGACCAGACTTTGCAAAGCAAATCCATTTACTTCAATGAAGTCTTTATTTCAATTAGATAAATCAAGTATCTAAGATGATGTTTTGCTTTGTTATTCTAGATGATGCACTACAAGCATCTTTAATGCAAATTAGTTTTGCAACACACTCTCGATTAAAAGTTCTCTAGTATTAGAACCTGGAGAGGGAGCATGGTTACTCCTCGGGCTCTGTCTTTGTGGGGGGTCCAGTCTCAATTCCCAGCTCTCAGTTTGGGTAAGCCTGTGCAAACTGTACTCACTCGTATCTCATTCCTTATCAAGAAACACGCCACTTCCTTATCTCTCTTGGCTATCTATATAGCAATTAACAAATTAAGAATATACCACTGATTGTCCTTCCAGAGAAACATCATCCACAGAAAGCCCATGTGACAAACCTAAACCAAATCCGTATGTAACCAGCACAGCAGGATCCATCTGGGCTCTGGGTTTCTTCTGTAGTTTTAGGCAGGATATGGATTAAAAGTTAATTTTGAATCCTTCCTATGACAATACTGAACCTGCCAAATATTGACACACAGACCAGTAATGAGATGTTTAAGAACTTGAGCCTGACAGCAGCTTAAATACCTTTCCAGCTCAGCTGAACATCCCACTCTAACTCCGAGATGTCACTGTGCAGCTGCACAGTTCCTCAAGGACACGTGGCTCTTAACCTGCAGGAGCTCTGAAAAAGACTCTCACTGAGCCACACTAGCTCAGAAAGTTAACACAGCTCAAAGCTTCCACCCATCAGGAACACATGAGTTTAAATGTTCCCAGAATAGCATCAGGCATCATTTCTTCTTGGAAAAAACTGGAAAATTGTAGAATACAAGTACAGGCCTATATGCAAAACTGCACAAGTTATGTGACATCAAACAGAGTAGTTCAAAACAATTTTGAACACTATGAAAAGATGAAATACGCTGAGGATGTTTATCAGCTACTCCATTTCTGTAATTACTTTGTCTAACAGGGCTAATACATGACAGTAACTGTGTGTAATTCACAAAAGTAAAATGCGCATTTTTGTAATTCACATAATTGAAAGCATTCTGCACATAAATGGGGTATTTAAAAGTGAGGGGATTTGTTGTTGTAGTTGTTGTTAACATTGTGCCTTGGTGACAGTCATGTTATTTTAGCAGTTCATGTGACAAACACGGCTGTCCCCCACACACAGGGGTATTTTCCACTGGGCTGCACCCACACAGCTTCACCCCCAGCCCATGAACAGCACAACTTCCATACTACAATTAATTATAAACCACGTCTTATTGTCATCCTCTACGTCTCGAAAAAGCACACACAAAATATGCAAATAAACCACCTTAATTCAAAGCAACGCGAGCAGGTCTGAGAAGCCATTTTTGGCAAGGGAAGACGGTCCCAGGCACCCTGTCCCCAGCGTCCTCCCCAGCAGCAGCTCCCCGGGTCTGACCGCTGACAGCCCCGGCCCAGCCCCGGCCGGGGGCGGACACGGGCCCCGGGCGGGCACGGCGGCCGAGGGGCTCCGGAGTCACACACAGCGCGGAGACGGGCGGAACGCGCCTCTCTTCCCCGGCCGGGCCCTCCCAGCCCCCGCCCCGCGCTCANGCCCGGGTCACGGGGCCCACAGCGCGCCCGCCGCCACGGCGCCCTCTGGCGGCCCGGCCCCCTCACTGCCTCCGCAGCGCCGAGGCCATGGGTTCGAGTCCCGTGCCCATGGGTTCGAGTCCCGTGCCCGGACAGCGCCCGCTGCCGCCTCCCCATACTGTCCTCGGCGGGCAGTCGGGGGTCACCTCCGCGCTCTGCAGAGCTCCTCTGCCTTTCGGTGAAACATTGTGGCTGCACGGAAAAGACCTGAATTGAACGCCCTGAAGTTGTGTCGAGGAGAGGGGTCGGGGGGGAGGTTAGGTTGGATATTAGAACAATATCCACCCCAGAGGGTGGTCGGGCACCGGAACAGCAGGCACATGTCCAGCTCTCCTTCGGCTGGCGATGCTTCCATCTCCCCTCTGGGAACATGGGAATTAATTTGCACTTTTTGCTGCAAAGAACATGCACTTCCAGCATCCCTGGAAGCTGGTTCATTTTGGCACTCACTTTGCAGCTCTGGAGCCCACTCAAAGCCAAGGATGATCTTTGCGGCACACAGGACAGTGGGAGATACAGTTCCCTCTCACCCCTTGGCTGCAGAGCAGCTTCCCAGTAATTTAGTGAACCGCTATTCTTGTTTCAATAACCATTAGAGAGCCTCCAGGCAAACTCTGAAAGTGTTACAGCAGCAGAAAACATTGACATCTGCCATCTCTGTGCTTATTGCCCAGCTTACAGAAAGGCAGGAATGCTGTGGTTTTTTTAAGCTATAAATCCTTTAACCCTAGATGATCTATCTTCTTTGTTAGTGCAGTGCCCTAATCCCAGCTGGAGCCTTTGTACACTACTCTAATATAAATATTTACTAGCTGGCTCAGCCTTCAGGACTGTGCCTTCACCTCAATGGCACGACCGTTGTTGGGGAGCAGCACGGTGGTTTTTGAAGGCTGAGTGTCCTGTGGGATGGGTTTGAACACTGGGAGAAGATGCTGAAGGATCCTTCCCTGTTTAACTATTGCTTTTCTTGCTCACTATGTGCCATCTTTAAGATGGCCAAAGCTGTGGGAAGGTGGATTAGTGTCTCCACCACATTCATAAACCACTTTGAACCATGTGGCCCTTAATGGCCTGGGATTTCTAGATACTAGTATAGCAAAATAAAAAAATATTTACATCAGAGTGGGAAAAGTCCTCTCTGAAAATGGGTCTTTTGACAATGTTGTTCCACACTGTCCTCTGAGACAGATCTATAAGAAATGCTGGAGGGACTGGAGTCACTGGGCAATGTTTTCATCCTCCCATATTTTCAGATACCAAACTCACTAACTCCATATTTTTAAATTGCTTTTTATTGAAATGTAGTACATTAGCAAACCCTAACTGGTCAGTATACACTATGAACATATTGGCATATACCACATAACTACAATACAGTGTTATACTTACATCAAAACATGTCAACAAGTTCTGCTGCTGGCAAGCTACACTTCCACAGGGGCTGGAACACTCTGGCTGTCAGGAGGGCACCGCATGTACCCATGTCCCTGCAGCATCCCCAGACCCCTGGCAGCTGCTGGCATGTTCAGGTTATCTGGTCACACTGGTGTGACCCACCTGGCAGCAGGCCAGTTCAAACAGGCTTTTCATTTTACACACACACAAATTGGGCTTTTTGTTGTTGTTTGCTGCAGTCTCCTGTGCCCAAAGGCTGGGGTGTCCCCTCTATGCTGGGAAAAAATGATCCCGTTTTGGTGGATTCAGTGCATAGTTAGCCATGGCCTCGAGCAGGTGATCCTGGACAGGCACAGTCATACAGAGAAGCTTTTAGTATTTAACATCTACTTGCAAACTGCAGCAGGGCTGATGAGACAAGCAGAAGAGCAATGCTACCGCTCATTTTGCTCCAAAAGGCTATACGCCTTCTTAGGAGTGGTACGACAGACCTTACCAATGCTGGGAGCTAAGCCTAGACCCACAGGGTGGGAAAAGTCTGCCTGCTGATGTGGTGGCACGGGGAAGGCCTCTCATTAATGTAGCACCTTCCAGCACAAGCAGAAGGTGACAGGCTGGGGCACTGCCTCGCTGGGACCTTACGAACCTGCACCAGGAGCTTTGCTTTAACTGCCCCAAACACTCTATTAAACATTCCTGGCTTAACAGCAGCAAAGAACAAGTTTACTTTCAAGCCCAGTCTTTCCTGTGCTGGAGCAGGGGAGGGCTGCTGACCTGTTTTCTGTATGATCCTCCCTCCCAGTGCAGCCCAGGTCTGTGGGAAGGCTGCAGGCAGCTACAGCTCTTACTGCCCGAGACAGTCTGCGGGTGTTACAGACAGAGGCACGTGGAATCCACCACAAATCTGATGATCCATGCCTTAACACAGCCCAGCAGAGCTGTTCTACTGGGAATTAATGGCTCTTGTACCCCGAGGGGCTTGGGCAGCTGATGATCAAATCAGAGCCAAGCAAAGGCTAGCCCAGGATATATGTGAGAAGCAGCAGCAGAAAAAAGAAGGAAAACAGCACTTAAATGCACACAGCTGAGCTCAGGGAAAAAGAATAAAAGCTCCTGGCTCCTGAGGGGCTTGTGGTTACAAGTAAAGAAGGGAATAGCTGAGCAGGAGTGAGGGAGCCTTCACATACATGTCCATCTGATTTCTGGGCTGCAAAACCCCAGTGCCAGCTGTATGACACTAGCTGATGTTATATCTCAGCCTTGCATTGAAATCATTTTAAGTAGCTTCAATGTTCAATAAAACACCATGTAGTTCTTACTTTGTAGGAATATTAATACTTAACTCCTTAGGAAAGGGACTATTTTTGGGCAACACTTTATACCACAGGGCCCCCAAGCCCAGAGACCCTGGACATTATTGCCATAAGAACGGAAAAATATTCAGATGTTATGGCACAACATACACATCCCTTTCTGTTCACATAAGCATCTCCATGAGGCTAATGGGCAGTAAAGCAAAAGGATGCTGCCTTCAGGGATCCAGAGAACGAGCATCCCACGACAGCCCAGGTCCCACACACCCTGCTTTGGCTGAGCACAGCCCATCAGGAACATCTGTGCTCCCACAGACCGTGACTCTGATTTGGAGGGGTGCATCCCCTTGGAGAGGCTGGTGATGACACAGTGAGGTGATGACACAGTGAAGAAGATGCTGGAGAGCAGGTGGACAGCAGAGCTTGCACAACAGGGACCTTCACCCAGTTCTCCAGAGGAGGAGGAAGCCAGTAGTAATTGATGGAGCAGAAAGGTAGAGAATAACTGGGAGAATTAAGAGTGTCTCGGAATGTTGCAGGCTTTTAAAAAGACTAGGTTAATGAAAGGATCAATCAACTGACAGATAACAAGGCGTCAATTAGTGGTGCTTTGCAAAGGCTCTGTGAGCAGATTTCAGCCCCCCAAAGTACGTTGCAAGCACCAGGTAAACCTGACGCTCTTGCAAAGTTGGGGGTTTTGGTCAACATCTCAGGACATCACTGGTTGGGGGTTACAGAGCATCATGGCCCTGAATCAGGAGCAAAATCCCATCTGGAGCCCTGCTCTTGTCACTGCATCCCACAAGGAAGGGGTAGGGAGTACTGCTTTTTCTCTTAATTATTTTGAAGAAAAAACAGAAATGAGCACCAACACACTAAAGTACTGTCTATCTCTTCCCTGATTTCCCCCCAGTCTGTTAAGCTGGAAAATCCTTCCCTCTCTCACTCTCTCTCCTGCTCACCAGTTTCCACCAAGTGTGCCAGAGCTGAGGCTGCCCTGCGGTGCAGCAAGTCTAGCAGGAAAAGGAAAAAGTGAAGATATCTTTAAATATAACAACACATATGCAAGCTGTCATGGCACATCACACACTCTTCTGCACCGATCAGGCTTGAAGATTAGGTCAAGTATGGCTGGATAACACCGGGTGAAAAAGGAGCAAAAGTTTTACTTGGGAAATTGAAGGTGTTTCCTGAGGTCCCTGCTCTGAGCTCTGCTGTCCTTCTCTCACCACCCTTCAGGGCTGGCAGAAGCCCTGTGGCTCTTGCTTTTGCCCCACTGTACCTCAGCTTGTGAGCTGCTGTGCTATTTTCTATGCTGTTAAAAACAAATGACTATTAGCTAAGAAAAATAACAAATCTTTCTAATAATTAAGTCAACTCAGTCGCCAGTAATGAGGCTGCAGAGCTGCCTGAACTTCAGCTCAAGTCTGGTGCCTTCATCCTTCAGCTCATGACCTGACTGTGGCACTACCTCAAACCCAAATTGGACTGAACAAGTCCTGGAGCCTCAGCATGACCCATGTTTTCTGCAGAATTCCCTCTGCTTTCCAATAGCTGGTAAAAAGCTCTTGGCTCTCCCAAGTCTTTGCACTATTTTCCATGAATGTGTTTAAAGAAAACAGATGTATAAAAGTCTCATAACTTAGTCCTAGACATGTTTATTGAACTATTTTTGGTCTTTCTTTGGTTAATGTAGGATACCTGGCTATTCCGATAGCATCCTCAGGTACCAGGGCAAGCATCCTAGAGCAAGGGGACAGTGCAGATTCCAACACATGAGTTCACTGGAGGGAGCAATTGTGAGAGTCGTCAGGTAAATTTTAACATGCTTCAAATTTAGTATTTAATGTTGTGTATTATAGGTAAAAAGCACACTTAAGTCTGTTTTTTTACTGGCAATTATCCTCTAAGAACACAAGCAAACCTTGATTTTACAAATGTCTTATGGGAACATGCAAAACTTTCATAGAAGAGGAAGCTGAGAAAGGGAAGGCAAAGTGTTGGGATTTAAATAGTTTAGGAAAACACTTGGAGATAAAAGATATTTTTATACATAGAAGTCATAAACTGAATGTTTTCCTATTAAAAAGCACTTTTTTTTTAACCTTAAAAGTGATTTTCCAAGTTACTGGCACTTACAGTCCTTTGTAGGTTGCCATATATTTTACTTCTGTGAAATGACTCAACCACACACAGCACCACTGCAGCAGAACAAGAACAACGATGCTCATGAAGCTTTTTTTATATACTGATTAATATTAAAAGGAAAACCTCAAACTTACCGGCACAGCCCAGAAAAAATCACCCATGTTGCTGTGGTGCCTCTTCCCCATAATAAATATGACTAAGTGGGGGAAAGCCTGCTCCAGCATGTCCCGGCACGCACGTAGGGACCGACTGCTTGAACAAGCTTTTAGTTTTTCCAGTATTGCAAGATTTCCCAAATCCAGGATGTCAATTACAAATGTCAGCTCCTGTATCCAAAATGCTACTGTACAAATACATTTTTACAGCACTATGTCAGACCCTGATCTCCATCGAGGCAAACCTGCCCTCCCCCTGCTTAAAACCAAGATGTTCGGTTAGAAATAAGATTTAGCAAAATACAAATTACATTATTTATTATTTTGTCTTTGGGGGCTTTGTGCTTTCTAGCTTTTGAATTTGATTTCCATGCCTCTTCTAGCTTTTCTCTATATTCTGGCACACAGCTCTTGCAAATGGGCTCAGCTGGAGCTGAGAAATTATCAGTTTTGGTTTTGTGCTGAAACTGTGCCCCAGTGACATTCCCGGTGGCCTTAGGGGAAATCCCTGTGTCAGGATGGGGCAGCCCCTACAAGAAGGATTTGCTTGGAGCATCAGTACCCCACCCAGTGCTACAAGAGCCTGTCCTACCCAAAACCCCACCGGAGCAGCTCTGCGCTGGTCGGAGACACCAAGACACGTTTGCATTTAAACAGGAACACCCAGGTATCTGTGGGTTTATTGTAACCTGACTGCCCTCCATGGATAAAAACAAGCCCTGTAACATCCTTGAGAGATGGTGATTTTCCTCTCGGGCACTTGCATTGGGAAGGCACCACTCTCATGCATCCCTGTTGTGATCTTGCAGATGTAATTAGAAAAACAGGGGTTGCTCACACAGCCCTTCTGCCACCTCCGAGTCCCATCCAGGTTCAGCTCAGCCAGGCTGGGTTGAGGAGCTGTTCCCAGGCTTGGGTGCAGCTCAGCCAGGCTGGGATGGAGAGCTGTGCCTGGTCTCACCAGCAGTGCCCGGAGCTGTTGCTGCCTGCCTTGCACACCCGCCAGCAGAGGAGGGATGCTGACCACGACTCGTTGCTGCCCCAGCCACTGTGGCACTTCCTCTGACCTTCACTTCTGCTTTGTACAAGAAAGTAGGCGTCAAAATTGTGCTCTTTAAAAAAGTTTGGGGCTTCAGCGCATTTCCATAGCGAGCCAAATGGCAATAAAAGTGCATTCGGTAAATATCAATGTGGGTATTATGAGAAAACCTCCCTACACTTCATGCCACCCACTCTTGAATTATCAGATTAAATAAAGCTGATGCACAGCAACAAAAGTAAAAGTGTGCTCGGCAAAGAAGCTCATTTCCTCATTTTACAGAGCTGGGTTTTTGTTTTTCTCTTGAACATCCATGTTAAAGACACAGCTGAACCACACTTCAGAAAAGGATATATGTTAAGCAGACGGCTATACAATTAAAAACATTATAAAGGAGGGGAAATTCCCCTGCTTGTAGCAAAAGCAGGTGAAATTAAAGCATGGTAGGGTAAGTCTTACCTTTCTTTTTGGCTTAACTGATTTCTCAAGATTCCTATACAGAGGGTGAAACTGTGTTTCACATTACAAGGACACAAATGAGTTTCTACACCTACAGTAACTTAGACTGCAATGGAGAAAAATCCAAACATTCATTAACAGCTATGCATTGTCCGGTAGGAAAAGGTGGAGCAGAAGCGCTCGCTACTCCCTATCAGCTCATTTGAGGAACGCTGTGGATGACTTAGCTCCAGAGGTTCCTCTCTTGCTCTCCATTTCTGCATTGTTCTCTCAGAAGCTTGCAAACAATATCCATTTCCCCACTGCTTCTGTCACATGCTGGTAAAAATTGATTTTTCCTGCAGCATGTCAAAGCAGTAGCTGCTTTCCTTTCTTCTCCTACTTTCTGCATTCCTGTTATTGATGTCAGTGGGAAAGGGTACCACTCAGAGAATGTATTTGTTAAATAACTGTTGCAGATCTCAACAGGAGAGTGAGATAAGAAGCTTACCTCTTTTCTTCTCTGTGTAATGCCAACATGCTGGCTTTTAAAAAACCTCAGTGAAAAATTTGGTGGATTTTTTTACCCCCCACCCCCCCAAAAAAAGTAACATGAGAAAGAAATCTAATTCGATTCCTGCATATTTCAAAAAGTCTAATGGTTTTCAGGTAGATCAAGTGCTGGTTCTGTGAACGTCCTCTCTACAGAAAGAGACTCACTTGACTTTAGCACACAGAAAGACCAGAAGTATATTCTGTGTATACCATTTTTCTCCTGCTTCAATCAAATTGGAGAAAAAACCCAAGCATCAAGTTCCTTGAAATCTTTCTGCAAATGCAGGTCCTCTCTGCAGCTTGAATGTCAGACTAGCTCGCCACTGTCCAGGGTTAAGTGGGTTGTAGGAAACTCAATGCACTTATAAAGGTCCCTCTCAGAAGGGGTTATTTCACAGTAAAGTTATGGATTGACCGAGATATACGAGTGCTTTTACCAGTCACTGGCCATCTCCTCTACAACCAGTTCCCTTTCTGACATTGACCAACCATCTGGACAATTGAAAAATTGGAAACAGCAGACGCCTGTGTAAGAGACACATTTGCAGTTCAGCACAAACTCTTAGGGCCACTGTAAAACCTCTCCTGCATCGCCGCGGCTGGGCCGACACAGCTCCCCATGCTGTTACTCAGCAATTTCCATCAGACAGCCTTGCTTGTGCACAACTCTTTGTCAGCTCAAAGATGCCACCCTCGGAATCCACCACAGCTGGTCTTCATCTGTGCAATCGAGAAGGTGGGTTCGTGTTCTGGAAAAAGCAGCTCTTCTTCAGACAAAGGAGACCCATGGAAAGAGTACACAACAATAGGAATGAGAAATGAAAAAACAGAAAAGGGCCAGGAAGGAGCATGGATTCCTTTCAGGTTTTGTTCTCATCATACATGTCCAAGGCAGGCTCGATGGTTGAGAACTCACTCTCGTAGACCAGACTTCGAGGGGACAGAGAGTTACGATGGAAGAAGTGACTGCCTGGAAGAGGTAGAACAAAACCAGATTAGCAACACACATGAGCAATGGAAGAACTGAGTAAAGCATCCTCATACCTGTGTGCTGGATGCAAACACAGTACACATGGAAAAAACAGCCACCCGTTAACACAAACCAGTAACAACCATATGAAACATTTCACCTCTGTTTGTGTGGTCCCCTGCCAATTTAAAGCAACTGCTTTCCATATGCATGAACAGTCCCACCTCAAACGGCTCTTTCAGACAAACAGGTCAAGTCTGCGCAAGGCTGGGACAGGCCAGTTTTGCACTCAGTGCTGACTGTTGATTTATAGCCTTGTAAAGCAGGGATGTGCTTCCTCAGAAGAGGAACACCAAGGCGCTGTGCCCTGCATGACCACAAAGTGCTTCAGCTCAGGGTGGCAAAAGAAATGAGCAGGCGGAGCGAGGGATTCCTCAAGGATCATCCCACCGATGCTGCTGGAAGCCTGACCTCCTCCAGAGCTCAGCAAACTCCATCCACAGGAGTCACCTTCTAGAAACAGGCACCTACGGATTTCCTTACACATTACCAAAGGAGACCCAACCCTCTTTCCCAACACTAGCAATACCCGAAACGAACACTATGCGACTGTTGAGTGGAAGTTCATTTTTCTTCCTCGGTAGCCTGGCATTCCCATGGCTCTCTGAATCCAGAGATGTGTTTTTGCAAGGAGCCCAGCCCTCCTGCTGTACGAAGGATTCTCTCTGAAAGCATCTATCATCAGATCAGGCCCTTGGCCAAAACGCTTCATTACCTGGTTTCTCGGTCCCAGGGGGGATTAGCTGGCAGCAAGGCTGCTTAGATTACAATATGCCAGGCAGCTACTTGAGCCAAACTGGAGGCAACTGAAAAGCTTCCAAGTTCATCAAGAAGGCATTCAACAAACTAAGGTGTCTCCAGTTTCACGCATCAGTGAAGCAAGATGCTTAGGGAATTGCAGTTTTAGCCCTGAGAGATTTCAGCTGCTTAAATCCCCCCTTCTTTGCCAAATTTTGAGCCCAGCCTCCCTCATTCTGAAATAAAGACCTTACAGAAGACATAAGAAAAGAACAATTCAGCTGCTATTGTCCAAAACACCTTTTCTCCTTCCCCACTCATCCAAAAGACACATACTTGGTGTGCCCAGGTCAAATCCTTGTTAAGAACAGCAGGAAACTGGAGCTGGGCAATGGATCTGCTAGTCTTTTACGAGCAAAAGTCAGTACACAGACTCACTCCACCATTTGCAGTGAGAATGGGAAGTTCTCATAAGCAAATTAATTTTTCATCTTGTAGTTAACTGAAACAAGACTGGAATTAGCAGTTACATTGCACAGGAGTGAATTGTTCACTCTGCCAGGAGCATATATCCAGGTACTTGGAACATGTGGGCTGTCTTGGAATACGCTTCACAGATGCAGTCGGTGGGAAATGATAAATGCCCATTTTCTGGATCTGAACTGTCCCCCAAATTTACAGGTGTCTAAAACTGGGCAATTCTTCAAATAAAAGCAAATGAATAAATGTTGAGTGTTTGAGGAAACATAAAGTTGGAACTGTGACTTCCAGATGATCATGGGTTGTCTCAAATAGTTGGACTCAATGATCTTAGAAGTCTTTTCCAACCTTAATGATTCTATGATTCAAGCAAAAAAAACCCCCCAAACCTGAACCTGTTTTGAAATTATACCAAATAAAACTGATTTCAAGACTGTGTTATGGGTCAGGATTATTTACTTTGTGATGAACAAGTCTCATTTTGCAGTTGAAATAAGCTGTGAATATTGGATATTTCATCTCTCCTTCCTCCACCTGCTGCAACGTCACACACAACCAATGTTCAAATAAACCAAGGGGATTCTAAAAGCTTGGTGCTGCTTTTGTTTTTATTACACAGAAATAAAACATGGGATTAGGAAGTAGACAGCCCAGGCTGTCATTTCCTCTGTGTGCACCCAGACTTCCGCTCTAGTGGGAGAGATTTAATCAACAGGCAGACAGGTCATCTGACAACAAGTATTTTACATTAATCTGGAAATAGGCAGTGTATATCCAACGCTTCTAAAACTCTTTACTGTGATGTTTTTGTCCTTCTTGGCAGAAGAAATTTAAGCCACCCACTTCCAGGAAGGCTGCATGTTTCCATACACATAGACATCACTTGGCTTCTGTACCACTTTTGAAACACATCATTCATTCTTTTCCTAAGTGTATCCTCTCCCATACAGTGCAGCCAGCGCAGAGCTGAGAATCCAGTTGCTGCCCAGTGTTTTCCACCACTCAATCTTCAAGCGTTCCATTAACCAGGTCAGGAGCATTGCCCACAGCTTACAGCAGGAGCAGCAGACTCAGCAGGGCACAGTGATCCAGCCACGCTCCTCTTAATGCAGAAAATTGCTACTGTTTGTTTAAAAATGTGGCGTTGGTCCAGCTGATAAATTTACTGAATAAATGTATTTTAAGGACAAGTACAAACATCTGCAGTTCCAAATTCAGCTTATGAATCTGTTCTTCCTATTTTGCACTTATCAAGAAAGATCAAGGTTTATCCCTTAGGTATGGAAAACAATGGGAAGGCTGCACGCAGTTTTAATACATGAAAATGAATCCTACAGTGCTCTCTGCCACTATTCTTCATTACATGCTTTAAAAGAACTTTTCAGATAACTTGCATTGAGTCTGAAAGTAAACATACTACCCTGGAACTGATCTTTATATCTACCATAGGATGCCACCAAAGCAAGCACAACACCAAGGCCAAAAACTCAAGACACAGCACTGCAGGTGCACCAGGATTAAGTATCACCTGCTGTTCCCTTTCTATCTGAAAGTATTTTAATGCCCTTAGTAATTAATCAGGGCCATCTTCTGCCACAAGCTGCAGTCCCTTCCACAGCTCCTCAGGCACAAAGATTTCTTACTGTGGAAATCTGATCAGAGCACTCCTTACCTCAATCTGTTTCAGACACCTTCTCAGCTAAGGATCAACAGAGTGAACTATTTCATAAAGCACCCTTTCCTCAAAGCCAGCTTAGCAGGAAGACTATGATATGGTTACCATCATGGAGACATGGTGGGATGCCTGGCACAACTGGAGTGCTGCAACAGATGAAAACGGAACAGGCTGAAAACTCTTCAGAAGGGACAGGTAATGAAGGAGTCGCCCTGTGGTGCTCACAGAGCCACTTCCTGTGGTTTACCAGCAGCCCCAGATACCTGAGGAGGTCCCAGCTGACTGGAGGTCAGTAGATGTGACATCCAGCTACATGAAGGGCAGGAAAGGGGTCTGGGCAACTGCAGGCCTGTCAGCCTGACCTCAGTGCCAGGGAAAGCCACGGAACAGATCATCTTAGTGCCATCACACAGCACATCCAAGACAAGCGGGGAGTCAGACCCAGCCAGCGTGGGTTTAGGAAAGGCTGGTCCTGCTTGACCGACCTGGTCTTCTGTGACAAGGCGACCCACTTAGTGGATGAAAGAAAGGCTGTGGATGTGTCTACCTGTACTTTGGTAGAGTTTGACACCGTGTCCTACTGCATTTTCTTGGAAACTGGCTGCCCACGGCTTGGACAGGTACAGTGTACATGGGTTAAGAACTGGCTGGATGGCTCAGCCCAGAGAGCGATGGGAAATGGAGTTACATCCACAGGGCTCAGTACTGGGGCCAACCCTGTTTGATGTCTTTATCAATGACCTGGATGACGGCACCGAGTGCACCCTCAGCCAGTCTGCAGTCAACACCAAGTTGGGTAGATCTTCTGGAGGTCAGGAAGGCTNGGTAGAGTTTGACACCGTGTCCTACTGCATTTTCTTGGAAACTGGCTGCCCACGGCTTGGACAGGTACAGTGTACATGGGTTAAGAACTGGCTGGATGGCTCAGCCCAGAGAGCGATGGGAAATGGAGTTACATCCACAGGGCTCAGTACTGGGGCCAACCCTGTTTGATGTCTTTATCAATGACCTGGATGACGGCACCGAGTGCACCCTCAGCCAGTCTGCAGTCAACACCAAGTTGGGTAGATCTTCTGGAGGTCAGGAAGGCTCCACAGAGGGATTTGGTTAGGCTGGATCAAGGGATTTAAAAGATACAGATGTGGCACTTGGAAACATAGTTTAATGGTGAGCTTGGCAGTGCAGGGTTATTGGTTGGACTTGATGATCTTACAGGGCTTTTCCAACCTAAGTGATTCTATCATTCTACGAAAAACTTTGGGGATTTCCTTCTTCTGTCTAACCAGAGGAAAAAAAAAAAGAGTTTCTGGGATGATGCAGAGTCCATCTTTGAACATATTTATTTCATTAACAGATAAACATGCACTGATTGCTTGCTTGACCTCCAAGTAACCTATCAAAAGTTGTATCATTATTAACACTTTGTTGAGACAATTGTTAGAGGCTTAAAAGAAAAACTAGAAAAGATGATGCTGAGTTATTTAAATCCTCCATAGTGGGAAATACACTAAAAAGTCCTGTCAAGCCTTTTATTCCAAATATCACTAAACTTCTCCTTCTGCTGCTATTCTGAAGAAGAAACATGAACTGGAANTAAGTGTATCCTCTCCCATACAGTGCAGCCAGCGCAGAGCTGAGAATCCAGTTGCTGCCCAGTGTTTTCCACCACTCAATCTTCAAGCGTTCCATTAACCAGGTCAGGAGCATTGCCCACAGCTTACAGCAGGAGCAGCAGACTCAGCAGGGCACAGTGATCCACCCACGCTCCTCTTAATGCAGAAAATTGCTACTGTTTGTTTAAAAATGTGGCGTTGGTCCAGCTGATAAATTTACTGAATAAATGTATTTTAAGGACAAGTACAAACATCTGCAGTTCCAAATTCAGCTTATGAATCTGTTCTTCCTATTTTGCACTTATCAAGAAAGATCAAGGTTTATCCCTTAGGTATGGAAAACAATGGGAAGGCTGCACGCAGTTTTAATACATGAAAATGAATCCTACAGTGCTCTCTGCCACTATTCTTCATTACATGCTTTAAAAGAACTTTTCAGATAACTTGCATTGAGTCTGAAAGTAAACATACTACCCTGGAACTGATCTTTATATCTACCATAGGATGCCACCAAAGCAAGCACAACACCAAGGCCAAAAACTCAAGACACAGCACTGCAGGTGCACCAGGATTAAGTATCACCTGCTGTTCCCTTTCTATCTGAAAGTATTTTAATGCCCTTAGTAATTAATCAGGGCCATCTTCTGCCACAAGCTGCAGTCCCTTCCACAGCTCCTCAGGCACAAAGATTTCTTACTGTGGAAATCTGATCAGAGCACTCCTTACCTCAATCTGTTTCAGACACCTTCTCAGCTAAGGATCAACAGAGTGAACTATTTCATAAAGCACCCTTTCCTCAAAGCCAGCTTAGCAGGAAGACTATGATATGGTTACCATCATGGAGACATGGTGGGATGCCTGGCACAACTGGAGTGCTGCAACAGATGAAAACGGAACAGGCTGAAAACTCTTCAGAAGGGACAGGTAATGAAGGAGTCGCCCTGTGGTGCTCACAGAGCCACTTCCTGTGGTTTACCAGCAGCCCCAGATACCTGAGGAGGTCCCAGCTGACTGGAGGTCAGTAGATGTGACATCCAGCTACATGAAGGGCAGGAAAGGGGTCTGGGCAACTGCAGGCCTGTCAGCCTGACCTCAGTGCCAGGGAAAGCCACGGAACAGATCATCTTAGTGCCATCACACAGCACATCCAAGACAAGCGGGGAGTCAGACCCAGCCAGCGTGGGTTTAGGAAAGGCTGGTCCTGCTTGACCGACCTGGTCTTCTGTGACAAGGCGACCCACTTAGTGGATGAAAGAAAGGCTGTGGATGTGTCTACCTGTACTTTGGTAGAGTTTGACACCGTGTCCTACTGCATTTTCTTGGAAACTGGCTGCCCACGGCTTGGACAGGTACAGTGTACATGGGTTAAGAACTGGCTGGATGGCTCAGCCCAGAGAGCGATGGGAAATGGAGTTACATCCACAGGGCTCAGTACTGGGGCCAACCCTGTTTGATGTCTTTATCAATGACCTGGATGACGGCACCGAGTGCACCCTCAGCCAGTCTGCAGTCAACACCAAGTTGGGTAGATCTTCTGGAGGTCAGGAAGGCTCCACAGAGGGATTTGGTTAGGCTGGATCAAGGGATTTAAAAGATACAGATGTGGCACTTGGAAACATAGTTTAATGGTGAGCTTGGCAGTGCAGGGTTATTGGTTGGACTTGATGATCTTACAGGGCTTTTCCAACCTAAGTGATTCTATCATTCTACGAAAAACTTTGGGGATTTCCTTCTTCTGTCTAACCAGAGGAAAAAAAAAAAGAGTTTCTGGGATGATGCAGAGTCCATCTTTGAACATATTTATTTCATTAACAGATAAACATGCACTGATTGCTTGCTTGACCTCCAAGTAACCTATCAAAAGTTGTATCATTATTAACACTTTGTTGAGACAATTGTTAGAGGCTTAAAAGAAAAACTAGAAAAGATGATGCTGAGTTATTTAAATCCTCCATAGTGGGAAATACACTAAAAAGTCCTGTCAAGCCTTTTATTCCAAATATCACTAAACTTCTCCTTCTGCTGCTATTCTGAAGAAGAAACATGAACTGGAACTATTGTGGTGCCTTTTTCATCTGGATCACTGCACTGCTCACACGGTCCCTGTGCAACAGCATTAAACAGCACTTAACTAATTTTGTTTCAGGAGACAAGCACAAACTTATCAGTTTTATTACTGCTGTTGAGAGATGAGTGATAAAATCATGTATCATAGCTTGTTCCCTAAATCATGCTCTAACCACACTCCTCCATTTTTGGCAACAACATCCAGTTGACACATGCTGTACGTTACAAGCACACAGCCCTCAGATACAGAATGTTTGAGGTTTTTTTCTTCTCATGAGTAAGTCCAATGGGGTTTTCCAGTCTTTCAAAATGCACTTGCTGCTCTATAGATCTGTTTTCATATTTCTTTCAGAATTTCACAAGGACACATTGAAGAAGAATTCTATTAAATGCACTGAAGCTATCACATTCTTCACTGCTTATTATAAAAGCTGCCTTCTCAGCTGAAGCCTGATGGACAAATAAGAATTAAGAAACTATTTTAATGTATCATCTGGCTGTGTTCCTAAATTCTGAAAGTGCCTATACATAAAAATAAAATTAAATTAAATCTTCTAGTTCCCAGTACATAAAAAAATTAAATCTTACAGCAAAATTGCTTCTCTCTGTTCATTTAATTAAATTAGAAAGCATTCAGGTTCTACATCTTGATCCGGGAACAACAAAAACAACCAAACGCAGAGTAGTTTTTAACTTCTGTCAATTACTTTTTCCTTCCCAACTTGTTACCTTCATTTGCCCATCTCATTAAGTCAAACATTAGCATTTGTCTGCGACTCAGGCCCCCGTGTTTTAACTGACTATTGTGAAATTACTCACACAGGGCTTGCATAACTTGCGTGAAACAACCAGAGTTAGGACAGTGAGGGGAGATGTTTTTCCTCTGCCTCCTCACCAGTACAGAAGCCGTGACAAGAAGGGACATGCTTGCACAGAGTTTCTACGTTAAATAGCGTTATCAATCTTCCATGGTCTGAATTTGAACCAAAACTAACCCCCACCACTGATATGAAAGGAGGCTTCATGCATGGCAGTGGGGGAAACGCTGCATTTTCACTTGTTATTAGGAAGGAAGAAGCGGTTTAGACCAGCTCCACTTTTATCAAAAGGAGGGTGGTGTGAAAGTAAAACACAGAAAAGGTATATGATTTGTGTTTTGAGATAATAGCATTGCAAATCTCCAGCAATGCCTGATCTCAAGGCAAAAATCATACTGCAGTGCTCCCAGGAAGAATGGGAGTGTTACAGGAAGAGAAACTGAGAAAATGTTCTTATTTCAAATTAATTCTCAGCTGGAGTCGAGGTAAGTCCATTACAGCAGAATTGACAGCTTGACTCAGCTTTTTTCTCTAACAAGTTGGTGTGGAATGACTGCTAACAACACTTGTTAGGCACTTCAGTGGCAGTTAAGTCACTTGAGTGGCAATGTAACAATGACACTGCATGAGATTTCCACTACTTAGCTTGGGTCCCAAATGAATGGAGAATAATAGAGATCTGCAAAGACGAACTCATTCAAAGGAAATAAAGCACCTTGTAAAATTTAAAAAATGCTCTCAGACTTGAGTACTAACACAGAAAGCCAAAGAAAAATGAAATTCTCACAGAGTAAGATTTCATAATTCAAGTTTTTTTATTTCTTCACTTTTTCTTTAATACAAAGCTTTGGCATCAGCAAATTTTATGAAAAAATAGAATGTACTAAATAATTGCTTGTGCTGCATGATGGATAAATGATGCATAAAAATAGGTGTCTCTCTCCAAGGCAATCGGCCGGAAAGCGTTTCTTCAATAGCATTCTGCTCTGCAGGGCAGAAAAAAAAGGAACAAAATATTTATGTTAAAGTTAATACTGCCAGTACTAAAAAAAAAAAAAAAANAAAGTAAGCTAGTGAAAAATGACTAATTATAGAAAGCCAGAGCATTAGGAGAGGTCTCTATTTGTCACATCATTCCTACAGGACAGCCAGAGTCTGAGCACTTCTAAGCTCTTGAGGACACTCCATCTGCTACTGAAAACTTTCTTTAAGTGGTGCTATCCAACATTTGAGCTTTTTGGGCTTAAACCCACACTAACACAGTAATTTCTGACTGTTCCTTAGGAAGCAAGGCAAAATGTGCCACTTCTGTTCCTTTCAAACACTGCCTAAAACTTTTAATACTAGTACTGCAATGGTATTTTGAGACCACGAGAAAGCAGCTGGTTCCTTATTTTCTTATCACTTAGACAATGTTTACTTTTATCACAACTATTTAAAGATGCACGTGTATGTATACATACACACAAACATATATACACACAGCTAAATATGTATATATTCACAACTCCTAAATAACTATGTTTAAGCTATGGGAAGGACATACCAAAAAATAAGATACAGGATATGTTTTTAGGTGAGTTTTACAGCAGAATTTCAAGGCTTTTACTTGCATCAGCGTATTACATGGCCTCGTTCTTGCTACTGCTGTTTGTAAATAAGGAAAACCCCTCAGATTCCTCTTGAAACACTACCATAAGAAAGGCAGGGTATGCCAGCACTGCTTTTTATATGCAAAGCAGCATAAAAACCAGGTATGCTGTTTAATAGAAAAAGCAATAAGAAGGAGCTGCCATATATCTGGCATGATATTCAGCACAGGAAATTCTTTGTCTGGAACTGGGAAGGTGTCAATGAAACAATATATCTCAGCATTAGTGTCATTTTACACTGTCTAAAATGAGTAGTCAAAGTCAGCAGCACTGCCTAAAATAAGTAGTCGAAGCCAGCCCAAAGGATTCAGATGAAGACCCACTGAAGTTAAAGGCCAGAGGCCAGGAACCTCAGTTACCCAAATGAGTGATTTTTGAAGCTCTGGTTTCTGTGGTTGTGCGTTTTCTCCAGTCCGTCTCAAGTACGAACTCGATGTGCTTGCATTTCAGTTCCTATCACTCAGAACAGGAGCTCTCCTTGTATCAGCACACCTTTCGTTTGTACTGAGTGAACATCACCATGAAATCACTTTGCTGGAGGCCCAAAGTCCCTGCAAATGTGCAGCAGCTTGTCCTTGCAGTAAAAACAGTCCCAGACCACACTGAGAAACAAAAGGAAGAGTTGCAAGGCCAGGCAGAAATGTAGCTGCTATCAGTGCCCACATCTGGATGAGACTTCATGGGCTACAGCTGCTCCTCCTTCTCAATGATGTGCAAGTGCCCAGCAATGCAGACATTCCCGTTCTGCAGCTCATCTTGCTCCATGCTTTCCCAAGCTACTTTTCCATGCAGATTAACTATGTTCAGCTACAGCTATGTTGCCAAGTTGCTGATTGCTGACTGCAGCTTTGAGATTTTGACAAATGGAAAAAAAATTAATCATCAGTGGACTCAATAAGGCTGTTTAAAGTTCTAAAAGTTTTCTTCAGTAAGCCCTTTTGGAATCAGCATCCCGAAAGAGGAGGAAGATTTGCAGAGCAGTGGTAATCAAAAATCCCTGATAACCAATATTATGGACCTTCCTGAAGATCATTAGCTTGAGATTGTCTAAAATTTTACGCTGGAGACTATTAGACATGTTTCGATCTTGTTAATAAGGATACCTTATACTTTCCAAATAGCAATAAAAGCTAAAAATAATTCCAAACCCCTTCTTTCTCTTATTTCAAAGAGAAAGACCCAAAGAAAATGTTTATAAAGTTACATTTCCAGGCTGCATTCCTTTGGATCTCAGCCCACTTCTGGTAGAGAGATCAGCACTTTAATGGAAACTCAGCTGCGTCAAGATGTTCAGAGACAAAGAAAGACGTTGACAGTTTGCCTTCCCAAATAAATAAATTATGATTAAACATACATCCTGAGCCCAGATCCTCTCTAAACCTATATGAAAATAGCTAGATGTACCTAGTTAATAGATGTGCAGGATGGATTTATACTTGCCCACACAGAATTATAAAAAAAGACTAGAAGTCATCTGCTAGGGAAATTTCTTGTCCAGCCTGCCTGAAGGGAGGCTGGGGGTTTCTATATAAATTAAGGAAGACAGCATCCCTTCATTTAAGAGAGGACAAACAGTACTACATTTATTGCTTTCATCTCTCCCTCACCTAAGGGGAATAAGGTAGTTTTCTATTTAAACACCTTTTTTTCCCCCCTAGCTGAAAATGTGCCAACAAGGAATACAGAAATTTTTTTTTAATATGAAATTTGACTATAAAATTGCAGTGAAGCCTGTCAAAGGTAACTGCTGGTAGTAAGTTTTGGCTCTGGCAGGTGAATTTTGAACATGGGAATTTAATGGCAGAAATCTCATGTTTACTTAGACCATTGATCAAAAACTGAACATAAATATTCTCTGTTTCCCCCTTTTCATGTCTCCACTTAGCAAAGAGATTTCCTCAGACAACCCAGCTAAATATAAATTGAGGACTTTACTAGTTACCCTGAAATCTGCTGTTAACAAAGACACTCGTGTTTGAGAAAAGTGGGAAATAAATTTGATTCCTTGTAAACTACATATTCCCCCTTCTCTTGGTACTTATTCCCAATGTTGTCCATGATACAAACCCACCAGAAATGCACAGAAACATCTGAATATTTACTTACTCATTAGCATTCAAGCTAGCTGTGGCTTTGATGATCATGTAGCAGAGTGTAAGGGCACTGAGGAGGCCAAAACTGGCAATAATAAACCATTCTTCTGTTGACAAAGGAAAGGGAGGAAATCACTCGTGGGAGAAAGCGATGCCAATATTTCCCTCAAACACCACTGCCGGAAGGTAAGAGGCTTCTAAGCCATGACTGGCCCCAGGAGGTGAAGCAGAAGGAGGTTAAGCCACAGAGTTACTGACGGGAGAAGGCTAGCAAAGAAGAAGTGGAGAGAGGTGCAGAAAAAAAGCATGGCACAACAGTATTTCCTGGCTGAGCCCAAGGGTTAGTGATAAAGAAAAGTTACTTAACAATGTTAAGTGAAATGCAGGATCCAGGGAGAATGTAATGAAAACTCTGTCCACCCCCAAGTCAGAAAGATGACTGTCAGGTTGGGTTAGGTTTGGTGAGATGTAGCTCTTTCACATAAAGTACTGTCTCATTTCAACTGTGTCTTTGCACCCTCCCTCCTGAATTTATGTTATAGTGGTACTTAAAACCCAACAAAAGTCAGGACAGATTGCTCAACAGGAAAACATAACTAGAGTTTTCCACTTAATACAGATATACCCGCGGAAAAATAGTTTCAACACTAGGGTAGACACACAGATATATTAAAAAATAGAAAGTAGTATAAAGAAGTCTATTAAAGAATGTCCACTATTCAAAATTCTCCCCATGATCAATCTGGCACACAGTAACAGATCAGAATACAAGCACTGTTGTTGAACACAGCTTTTGGTTTAACTCGCATGCATCAAAGAATGCATGTGTCATCCATAAAATACAAACATTTCAAGAGCCCTTTGCAAAGTTTTACTTCATAAACATTGTCAGAATGAACTGTTGACGATTTTTTCTTGTTTTACCCTGGCATCCCATCTGTGCACGAGTAGCACTACAGCTGGGAACAGACAGTAAAAATCACCTTCTGGAAAGGCAATTAGTAAAAAGTGAAAACTACAGCTTTCCCACCCATGACAAGGAACTAGCACAGTAATGGATCTGTTCTTGTTCAACAACTGAGTGCAAGGTGAACCAGAGGTTGAACACTGGATGGCAAAGTGACTTACTGGCTTTGTGGAGAATCCAGATTTTGTATATGGATTTTCCTATCTCAGATCAGGACATTCCTAGATATGGAGTATGTGTTTCATAAGGTGAGGTTTTTGGTTTTTTTTTTAATGAGACATTTACTTTGCTACAGTTTTCTAAAGAAACACTAATGAACTGCATTGGTTTCACTGCCTTGTATCAATGGCAACCAGTGTCACTAAGTTCAAAATCCAGATCACAGATGCACATAAGCAAAATACAAGGAGAAAATTAGACTATTGTACTGCATAGATTCTATTTTTGCAATTCAGTCAGAAAAACAACCATTCATGCATCAAGTTAAGACTGTACAGCATATGGAAAACTGATGCAATTTCACACACACTGTATTCATTATAGTGCTATTGTACATTAAAAACCCTAGGTAAATTCCAGTAAGTGGAAATTTTCCATGCTGCTCTTATGGATAAGAGCTTTCAAGCAGTGCAGGATTAGTTTTCTGATGTTATAAAACACTTGGACAATACTCAAATGTTGGTACATCAAATGCTTCTTTAATTCACAAATTTTGTAAGAAAAAACACCTGCTAAGTGACGTCAGAATTCCAGTAGCAATGTTCTCAGGGGAAAAAATGTCTGCAGAAACAGCAATCAGCTAAAATATTTATATTTGTATAAATTATTGCATGTAAATTATTCTAAAGGGATAAATAACCATTTTGGCAGTCCAGCTTCTTGTGCTGGTTACCGAATTCAGGAAGGTTATTTTGGTGCCATTTTAGTTCATCCAGGGTTCTTTGCATGCGGATCTAAATGGATATACCATTAATAATGGAAGTGTTGGCACTGTCATACCGAGTTATTGGTTCCAATAAGGAGCATATGCCTCTTGCAGAGACACTGAGGTCACCTTTGTCCCTGCAGGGACATCCATCACCAGGGCCCTGCAGCACAGAGGGACACACACACCACGGAAGCCGTAGGACAATACCTGGAGCCAAGGACACTTACTTGTCACTGCAATGTTGATCTCTCCTGACCTTGGTGTCAGCTCCCCATCCTGTGGCAGCTGTGACATGCCCGAGGTGCGCAGGGGCTCCAGGCTGAGGGAGCTGTCGGTGCCGAAGTCGCCGAGTGCTGAGCGCCTGCTCGCTGGCTGCCCCCGTGTGAGCCTCTCCATGTCAAAGGCTACATTATCTGTGCACGGCACATTGGGCTGAGGAAGAGAACAGCTCCACGTTACAGTGGTGAATGTCCTATGGGTAGCAAACCTATACATTTAATAAAACCACACACACACACACACTTCTTTCAGCTGCTGTGGCTGTGCTGAGGTCACGCAGGAGAGAAACACGTCAATTAACAACTTCCACCTGAAGTCGCCTCTTAAAGAGGATAAGGAAGAAGCAGAAAAAAGGATTGAGATACAAGGAGGGATTCAAGTACACTTTTATCATAGCCTATGCCTGTATGGTTTACCACAACCATGACAAACTCTGAATTCTACTGTATCCTCTTCTAAAAACCCAGCTATGCTATTAACTGCAAAAACAGGTCATCCACAATGTATCTGCTACTGTTTCTTGGGAAATGTAAAAATTTGCAACTGACACAGTTAAAAATGGAGGCCTGATTATTCTCACTATCTTGAATCAGAAACCACTTTAGACAGTGTCTCCATATGTTCTTCTCTTACTCTGAAAAGAGCATCACTCCCACTTTATAATTTTTTCCTCACACAGGAAAGATTTAAAAAAATCTTCTTTGAGGTTTCACTGTTGTCCCTTTGTGAACCGGTCAACCAAAGCAGTCCTCGGGGATCCATAAGCCATGAGCTGCTTGAGCAAAACTCACTGGCCTTGGCTAGGGTGGGGCTTTTAATATGCAAATTTAAGACTGCATACAGGAAACCACAACAACAAGAGATTCACAGAGTAAATTTAACAAGGAAGGGTTGAAAGGACTTGAGAAAATGGAAGATTACAGAGAATCTAGCATACTTCCAGTAGATAATTGACATAAATGCAAATATAACAATATGTTCTCAATGAGCAACCGGGGAAAGAAGGAACAACAACAAATCAGCAGCAAAGAAATTGGTAAAAACCCCCAAATATTTTCTGAGTAAGGGTACTGTAACACCCTTCCCCCTTCTCCTCTACAATTATTCTTCCTGTTCTCGGTCTCAGACATGGGAGGAAGAAGAGCTCACAACAGAGCAACTTACCACAATTCCCAGTGCTTTCAAAATGTTCAGTTTACACATTGGACACGTACAGTGCTCACTGAGCCATGGATCCACACAGACTTTGTGGAACACGTGCCTAGAAGAACAGAGAAGGTACATACATAGTTTGCAAACAATTCTATTTTATACAATGAAAACTACTTAAACTTTTGGATAGTTCCTTTCTTAAAATTTTAAAATACATGCAAATCTTAGAATTGCCAGCATTCGGTGCTAATTGCAGTAATTAAAAAAAAATTCTTGTTGTTGTCACCCTTTACTAAGAATTCAATTAGGAGGAAACACTTGAAGGCTTTAATTCCCCACCCTCCCCATTCCCACCATAACCTTGTCTAAAGTCTTGTCTCAGTTTTGATGCAGAATTTGACCATAAACTGGGTAGGAAGATCACAGATCCATCAGCTGTCAATTTTTTTCACAAGTCAGTGGAACCAGCCCAAACACAATCCTGTTTGACTTTGAAAAGGCTTTTATAAATATCATATTGAACTAAAAAGAAGGCTTTCCCTGCCATCAGTATTTCTTGATAGCAAGAAGGAAAACATGTCCATCATCATGTGATTGCCATAAAAATAAAAGGAGAGGCAAACAGGGCTTTCAGAGAGGGAAAGGCAAATTGGGCTCCTACTTGCACAGCAGGGAACTCTGCAACAGGCAACAGCCTGAATTGCCTCCTACACTGCATTCAAAGTCTTAGTCACATACATGAATATAAAGGTAACAGTGTTGGGATTGATATAAACCAGTATAACAAGGAAGGACTATGCAGAGACCAAAACAAGGTATATAAATTAAGGGAAGTAAAGGAAATGCCCTCTTAGCTTTTCAAAAGGCAAAGAACTTTTCACAGCCTATTCATGGCAGGAATGGGTATCACACGACTGTCTACCCAATATAGCTTT
The DNA here is from genome assembly GCA_013400735.1 of Pomatostomus ruficeps. NCBI lineage: Eukaryota > Metazoa > Chordata > Aves > Passeriformes > Timaliidae > Pomatostomus > Pomatostomus ruficeps. The sequence continues at coordinate 188,296 of VYZT01005975.1, forward strand.
AGCAAATACTCATAATAACCCATAGGCGTAACTGCCTGTGATAAATCCTGTGATAAGAGCCCTGATCTTTCATTTCCAGTGGTGCTGGCTGCAGAGCAAGAAGCCAGTGAGAGCAGGCACACCCAAACATGACAGACTGGTGATCATGACAAAGATCAGCAATTACAAGGGCTGCTTAGTCGGCAAAGAGCTGTGCTCTGGAGCCAACAGGGAAAGGGGCAGGGGCAGAATAAGCAGTTCTTGCCACCTATTTGAGGCATCAGCAGGGTCTGTAAGAGGTGGTCATGCATGCCCCCATGGCAGCATAAAGCTGAGATACATTCTGTCCCCTCCTTGCTCAGGTTACACTTGTGCTCTGTGCCTCAGAAAGCTCATCATAGAATCTGGGAGTTCTTTGCTCCCTATCCCATTGGGATTTTAAAACCAGAGATCAAATGAGGCATGTTACCAAATAATACTCTTAAATCTCTCAAAAGCAGCCTAAAAGGTCTCCTGAAACTGTTAAATATAGCAAAAGACAATATATAATTATGTTCTATGTTTACTCAGGCTGCTGTAGGGACTAAAGAATAATAACATAATGAAGTTCCAGGCAGCTACAGCTGCATGTCCTACCTGTACTAACTAAATATGCAGAATTAGGGTGCAAAATAGGCAAAATCTTTTTGCTCCCTGTCCATCTTCTGTTGACTATCTCTATCCCAGATAATGCAGGAATAAAAACTTAAAGAACCTCAGTTAGTCACTCAGCTGGCCTGTGTCCTCTAGTAAGATGGCAATCACAAGAAACAGGGTATGTACAGTGCCTTCTGTTCAAATCATCACCCAAAACAGACTCACTTCTATTATTATTAAGTCTTAATACAATCCCTTTATTACTCACAAAACTACAGGAAACAATGTTTAGAAACTCTGGGTGACAGAAAACGGTTTGAAATATTCTGAAACACACAGAGATGCTATTTTTCTATGTTAGGCAAATTATGACTTGTATTTGCTTATGGTTTCTTTTAAGTCTCTGGAGTCTGTTTTTTTAAAGTAGAACAAACCTGAAAATCTAATATTTTGGACAAGAGCAGACATCAAGACTCCACAGAAGTATGAAAACAGCTTTATTATACCATTATTGGCTAATCAGTGCTGTAGAAGCACTCAGATCAAGTGAGGAAGGCGACTGATATAGATGCCAACATGCATCCACCAAGTATTATGAGTTATTTTAAAAAGTCATTAGCACTTTGATACATTTATATACACAGCCCAACTGTTTTTGTGACCCCCTAATTCTTTGCTTTTAGTTCCTAAACCTTTATTAATGTGTTTCAAAGAAGTGTAGGTCTCCAAAGGTTATTGATTTAGAAAACATGGCTCTGCCTACTACTTACACAGTTTCTCTACCTCTTAAAAAGTTTGCTGATAGCATCACTGTGGCTCAGGCTTTGTCTGGATTTCTCTGTTTGCAAGAGTTAAAAAGCAGTTATACAGCAATGACGATAACAAACAAAAATAATTTTAAAACCTCAGTCTGACAAAGTAAGCCCTTGCAGTTTCTGCTCTCATAAACCTCCTCCATCTTCCTGTTTCTGTCACTGGTATTCCAAGACCATAAACGTGAAGAGTTCCTAGCAAGTTGCTCTAGGTCATGACAGCTGATGACGTTCCCTCAGGAGCCACAGGCTGAGGAGTCAGGTGTGACACAGCCTCTGCTGTTTCTCCACCCTAGGGCTGGAGGAAGCTGGGCCAGCAGCCAGGCTGGAAGCACTGACAGTGTCTCCCATGTGGGCACAACTCCAGGCAGGTGACCTGCAGGTATTTTTCCACTCTGTCAGCACACCCAAGCCAGTTGCCCTCCAGCTGGTGATAAACACCCTAACAGTGACTCTTGTACAGCACAGCTTCTCCGCAGCATTTCACAGGGAAGAAAGTGAGTTAGGAATCTCGTTCGGTTGTGTAAGGCCTCCAAATTCACACATCACAAAAGGAGAAGGGTTTGAATGATTTACAAGTGCTGTTTCCCGCAAGCTCACTACCCTTCCCTGCTCTCAGTGCAACATCACACCAAAGGGACCTTTGCTGCTGCAGAGTAGTATCTTTGGCTGCTGCTGGAGGCAGCTGCTCCCCTGGCCCTGGGGTCCAAGGCACTGCAGGAAGCAGAAATGATGCCATCAAGACTTTGTGCTAATTTGGTCTTAAAAAGAAAAAGGCAGCTATTTGCAGCAGCACAGAATCAAACAGATGAAAATCTGAAAATCTGGCTTAGTCACTGTTGTCACTTTCCCCCTTCTTGCCCAGGACAGGAATTAAGAATTTGGCTCAAAAGACATTTATTCTATAGTATTTATTACTCCTTTAATTCTTTTCCTATCTTGTTAATTCCTTCCTTCCTTCTTTCCTTCCCAGGCCATCTTTCTGCCCTTTCCAATGTAATTTTCTGCTTTTCTCTAACCTGTCACTTTGCTCTCCCCTTCCCTTATCTCTCACTAATCCTTCACACTACTCACTCCTCGTCACTTTTCGCCTAGTGCCTCTTCAGGCCCTAGATATAACAGTGTGATGGTGGAATAAAATTATCTGAATACAGAAAATTGTTCATGAGGTTTGTCTTTTGCTAGGATCCCTGTGACATTTGCTTCCTCTACTTACTTTTCACTTAAATAAAGACATTCACAAAAGACACATTCCTCAAGCTTGAAAGCCCAAACAGATGGCTGCTTGTCCCTCTGTGCACTAATCTATAGGTATGTCCATAGGCTGCTGGTACTGAACATACTTCTCTCTCTGAAGCACAAAATGAACTACTTCAAACAATGCAGTTGAATTTCCACCATTTTCACCTTAGTTTATTTTTAAATTGGCCACAGTTTCCCACATGCTATGAAACTTTACATCACCAATGTGGTGTTTTGCTACAGAATTTCAGGTGCAACTTGCTCAGCTGCTGGTAGATTTTGCCTGCTGTGTGTGTCTGCCCCTACGACATTCCTCTGCTGAGGCACACTGTGACAGACCATACTTAACTGCAGAGAATGATTGTGGTACAAGAGGGAAAGGCTACTTTTAAATTGATGAAAGCAGCAAGGATGTCACATGTCAGTGATTCCTACTGTCTAATGATTACAGTTTCCGCAACAGGCACAGTGAGAAGAGCTTCTAGCTTTTCATTTACTTCCTCTTGGTCAAGTCATTTCCTCCATGGTTTTCTTGCAATTTATTTTCTCATCTGGCTTAGAAACTCTCTTGTAGGCTTTGTTTTATTGTCTGTGTGCTATTTTTTTTTTTTGGCGCTTTTTTGTTTAAACTAACATTGCATGCTGCACTAAAATGAGAGGTTGAAGTATGAGGAGGTAGAAAGGAGTAAACCTCCATAACAAGATTTGGGGAGAAGCCACTCTCACTAAAGACTGAAAAATCTTACATGGAATCTGAAATTTATTGGGCCCATCTCTGCAGGTGCTAGATGGCTTTTCATCTACAAATATAAAAATGTCTTGTGGAAAGCATCGATTTCACTGTTTGTGTTTAGCCTAGATGGTTTTGCACTCAACTTAAAAGCTGAGCTGCAGCAAATGAAAAGTGAGATGCAAAAAAGAAGTAGAAAGCAAACATAAAAGTTGTCATACAGCCTTTGGCAGGAATGTAATCTGAGCCTTCACTGACCTTACATTCATATGAAAAACAGAACAGAAAATTATCTACACAGGAGCCTTGATCTCTCCTTTACATGGGAGACTGCACTGGGGCAGGTTATGCTGAGGTTGCAGCCAGGTGCACCTACATGAAGCTCCCCGAACAGCTGTAACTACCCTTGAGAGCCCGGAGCTTCCTGCCTGCAGGACTGCGGCTCACGAAGGGTGTCTGAAGGAAAAGGACTTTTCTTTCTTTCTTATTTTTTTTTTAAATAAAGAAAAAATAAATCAATGATCATCTTGTTTAAATGGTGTATATTGTATCTGTGGATATCAGCAACATCCCCACTGCTTGGACAGGGGCAGTGGTTTAACTAAGGAAGTTGGCTTTTAATCCCAACTCTGCCTTGTGCCCAGTGGGAAGACTCATTCTCTCTTCACTGGCAAGGACGTCCTCCTGCCCTGTATTCAGTATCAAGAGAAAGGCACAGCGGAGTGGGACTTGTGACCTTTCATTCCACATCCTTGAGCCTCACAGTACCACCCTGAACTACACACGAGAAGCTTTCTCAAGAGACAGTTTACCAAACAATCATCTCAGTGGTCCAAAACTGGTGTGTGGTTTCCAGAAGTTCCTCCTCTAATTTCTGAATAACGTTCTGCATAACATACCAAAAGACCAGGGCTTAATCCACCTATACAACCTTCACTTGAGATTGCAATAAATTACTTAACTCTCAGACATCTTTACTTAACACTCAGGAGTACACTTTTTAGGGCAAGAGGACATCAACTTTGAGTAAAAATGACCAAATTGTAAAAAAGAAACACACACACATCTACATGACCAAAAGCTCCCAGACCTTTACAAACTAAGACCAAGCTCTTCTATTCCTAAATATTTTAATGAGAGTTTCTAAATAATCAGTTGCAGAGTATTTTAACTAAACAACATTAAGACTCTAAAAAAGGTCATTGTTTCCTACTGTCCAAGAGGTAAGGAACGCAGAGAAGAGTAAACTGTATTAGATGTTTACCACACGTATTTTGATCAGTAAGATATAAAATAATACTGTTTTCCTTTTATGATGATGGAAATACACTGCACATTAGAAGATACTCTAGCTATTCAGAACAGCCTGCAGGAGGATTAAGAAGACCAACAAAGAGCTCTTAGATGCTGCTGCTGTCTGACTGGAGATCAACTCCAACACATGACTTTGCTGCTTCTGGAGCATCATGCAGAACCATTTATGTACCAAGCACAGGCCAAGCTACTGGATCTTGGTGCATATATACAGCCTAACTTACATGTGGTTTTTGTGCCTGGAGATGAGGAGAAAGCTCTGCATTTCAGAACACAAGGGAAAGATGTCCTTGGTAATGCATAAAGCTACCAAAATGTATGATTCATCAAAATCAACCACCAGGTGGAAAAGTATTTAAAAGCATCTCTCGAAGAGAAAATGTCCCAAAACAACTCCAGAATGGAATTGGAATGGAAACAAACTGAAAACCTGCAAATGTCAACAAAACGGCATAAAAGGGGAGGAAGTTGTTACATTTTAAGCGCTAATGCAGAATCACCAGCAAGTACAAATCTTCAGACACAAGCCAAGATCACACTGCATTGAAGAGACCAAAGACAAATGACAGCACAGTGGCTGACTAATGTCAGGAGATATAAAGGTTGCAAAGACTGCATTTCCATTCCCTACAGCTTCAGAAACCAGCAGCCAGTTGTTGCACATCTACTGCGCAGAATGCTGCAGCCGTACCTGGCTCATGATACTGGAGTTTTCTGAGTCTGCCCATCACTTGGTCCTTAAACCTGCACCCCTCCACCTCACTGCAATCTCTATAGCTCCACTGCCAATATCTTTAATATAATTCTGTTTAATTTCCACTGTCCTAATAGTGCCAGCACCAACCTTCACACCTTCTGGCACCATAGTCTAAAAAAGTGGCTCTTATTAGGACTGGAAACATCCAACAAATGCATTTGTGAATGACAATGCACCTATTACACGAAATGAAGCAAAAGAGCACCAAAAGAGAACAGTTTCCAAATAAAGTAACTTTATTATCTTACTTGCATGGCAAAATGCGAACAACATCATTCTGTTTGTAACTCTCAATGCAGACTGCACAATGATCAAAGTCTGGGTCTGTTTCCTAAAATGAACAGAATGAGAATTCAAGTCAAGAGTTGAGGCTATGACAAATGTCAAAGTAGTTGTGATTAGTATATGAACAGCAGTTCAGTGGCTGTTACTAAGCTATAAAACCAATGACTGGGTTATTATATTCTGACATGACTTAAGCAAGAAAAGCATCTGATACATACAAAACTCTCCCCTCAGATGGAGCTAGTAAATCATAATTTGAAACACAAGCTAAGGCCTAAGACTGTTCTAATGTTCAGTGCAATCATTATAAAATATAGTGGAGATTTTCCTACATTTCCTTTTTTTTTTACTTTCAGCTTGGAGCTAACACTTCTACTTTATTCAAGTTTTTTTTTTGTTTGTTTGTTTGTTTGTTTTGGCAGAATAAGAATTCTTGGGCTCATTTTTACAGCCAGAACTAGCACATTTTACTTATTGCAGAGTAGTCCCATATTTGTGTTTTCTGCTTACCGCAGAATTATCATTATTCTTATGCAGACATGAATATGAGGATCACTGATTGACTGGCTTCTCTCTTTTTTGTTTTCCAGAAGTTATGATTTTAAAAATTGGATTTTAAAATATGATATTTTAAAATGTCAAATAAAAAAGGGAGGGACTTCATCTGGATATAGATATGGTATCAACAATGTGTATTTAAAATGTTTGGGCCTGTGACACAAATAGGCTGTGTCTTCTCTCAGTTCATTGTTCTTTTTGATGCCAACAAGCTACAAGCCAGACACCAAGACAGGGACCAGAGTAAGGCCACAGCCACTCCTGGTCAGCACCAGCCAGGGCTGCACACAGAGAATCCCAATGGCTGCTCTGAGGAAGAAAAGGTTTTTCCTACTCTGTTCACCTGCACGTACACCTCACGCTGTCTGTCCTGCAATCTACATAGCACTTGGCAGTTTTGAATTTATGCTGTCAAGACAACAGCATTTTATTACATGGAAAAGTTCCTCTAATCTGTATGTTCTCCCATTCTAGAAAAGATTTAGTGCAGTGGGCTGTTTTGAAATACAACTACATAGGGAGGAAGGAAGAACAGAAAGACATTTTCTTTGCCTTCTCTCCAGAAGCAAATTTCCCAATCACTTCTTAAGTTGCCACTGCTGATAGTGTTGATAAGAAAGATAAAAAGGAAACACAATAAAAAGGCCCTAGGAAATAATATTTTAAAAATCAAATCACAGCCAGAATTCCTCTGCGTTTTGAAAATTAAAGCTAAAAAATTAAGCAAGATTAAATTACTATTTTTTCCTTTCAGAATCAAAAATAAAGCAATACTGCTCATAAAAGTGGAAAAAGCTTAGGACTTAACACACCATATATTTTAGTTTGTATACTAGCAAGAAATATTCTTGGAGTAACATTTACTGAAATACCTATTTATACTCTCCCTTAACTTACTGAATAGTCATATTTTATGTAAGAGCTTATCCTCAATTACCTGTCTTTTAAACTTATTTTTCCTTTAGAGAAATTACATATGGAAAGGTTCTAAGCTTAAGAATTCCACATAAACAATGCCAGCCCTATGTACTCATGCCAGGACACCTTCACAGCCAGCCAGCACACAAAACCACCCTCAGTCACAGATGCCAGATGGAGAGCAAATAGTATTCAAGCAAGAAAAACTTCTTTGAAATATACAGACTTACAGTATACATTAACACTAACAGTTACACAAAATATGGTGCCACAGGACAAAGTAAGCCTCCAACAAGGAAGGCAAAGTCATAAATCAGAAACAGAAAGAAAAAACTGAGACTGCTTCCCCAGAAAAAAATTAAATATGATGCTCAAGTTTATCATGTTGAAATCTTATTATTATACCTTATCACCCTTCTTTACTGTCCTGGTTGTCAATTTACCAATGGCTTTCTTGGCAGCATCTCCAAGACGACGCTAATGAAGTGACAAAGAAGAGAACACAAATTAACCCTGATAAACAAGCTTCATTAGTGTTCTTTATAATGGCTTATTTGGAGTCAATAATACCATTGCAATACACGCTACGGCAGCAGGCCAACACATAAGACAAAATGCAAAAATAGCAAAGTACAAAGATTTGTCGAGAAGGAAGAACAGCCAACAATTGAATCCTCAAATGCTCTCCATAAGCATGGGCATAAAACTCATGGACTGTATAGAAGTCCACAGAAGTGATCCAATATTTGTGTGCAAAACTATTGAAACCCAGGCTGCAGGATAAAAGCTGAAGCAATATCCCCTCCCGATGATTTCCATTATACTCTGTTCATATTGGTTTTTATTCAGTGTGCTGTAATACACTGCTTGTTCTCTTAAGCTTGAATTATTTTTATATTGCCCCCCTGAGCAGGCTGATCTTATTCTGAGATGCAAAAGATCCTCCCAGTGTAACCTAGTTTCCCTCTTGCTATTAGCCAAAACCACCAGGATCTCATAAAGGAAAAAAATGATGGGTCACGAAAGCTAAATAAGCCAATACAGACGTAAATAAAGCTGAAATTAATACTGGTTTGAAGATAACCTCAATCTGAATGCGGAGGCCAAACTATTTTTTTGCTGTTTATGCTGCTTTATGACCACCACAGTTGGATGAAAGGAGCCTTTTCTGACATATAAATGCTGATTCCTGCTGAAATGCCCCATTCCCAGCCAACAAAGAATGGCTGTTTGTCAGTGTTTTCCCACTGGGGTCCTGGAGATGGGCACTGAATGAAACAAAGATCCTGTCGTCTTCCTTCAGGGACATGAAACATTGGACTTGGTTTACAACTGACTTAAAAAACAGAAGTTCATGTATTTCCTCTTTCCCCTCCAACCTGTACTAAGTACTCTGCCTTTGAAAGGGATGGGCTGCTTCTGAGAATGCAGCTCTCAAAACCTTCCCTGCTGTCTGCAATGAATGTGTGGGGTTTCGTGCCCATCTTCTGTAAAACTGAAACCCAAATCTTTCATAAGGTGTGCCACCTGTAGCACGCATTTCTCTGCATACAAACTGAAATGAAAATTGCTTTTATTTGAGAAACACAATGACCTCAGAAGTCTGTATCAGAACTGACTGTAACACTTATTCTAGAATTACATAAGCACTTTTCTTCCTTATGGTTTTTACAGAACAGCAGCTCTTATTTTGTACTTTTTAGAGCAAGGATTTGGAAAAAAACCAGTCCCAGCTACTGAAGTATATACCTGTAGGAAGCACAGCATCAGAAGCAGAGCTGAGATGGGAAATTATACACTTCCTAAACTCAGAAATCTCACCCTAACCTCAATATGTGAAAATTTGGTCAATTTAAGCACATCTAAACTACATGCCCTGGAACAAGCATATTAGCCTGAGTACCTAATGACACAG
>VYZT01005976.1:0-19872 GCA_013400735.1 Pomatostomus ruficeps
AAAAAAAAAAAAGAAAAAGAGTTAAAAAAATAAAGTAGACGGTGCCTCCCAGCTCCCCGGGCAGGAGGGGGGGGTTCGGTTGGTGCCCCCCAGCCCGGGCAGGGTCTTTGGTGTCCAGCAGGGGCCGGGAAGTGCCGGGAAATACCGGAAATTGCCGGGAAGTGCCGGGAATGCACCGGCAGCGTGCCGGGAATGTGGGAATGTACGGGGAATGCACCGGGAATATGGGAACTGCCGGGAATGTGGGAATGTACCGGGAAGTGCCGGGAATGTGGGAATTGCCGGGAATGTACCGGGAATTGCCGGGAATATGATGGGAAGTGTCGGGAATTGCCGGGAATGTGGGAATGCACCGGGAATATGATGGGAATTGCCGGGAAGTGCCGGGAATGCACCGGGAATGCGGCGGGGAGGGAGGGGCTGTCCCGGCGCTCGGCACCGCGAGCAGCGGGCACGGGTGACACCTAGAGGGACATCGCGGGGAGCAGCGAAAATCCCGCGATTCGGGCACGGGAAAGGGCCCGGAGAGCTCCGGGGACATCCCGGGGACATCCCCGAGGTCGCCGCGGTGACGCTGGGGTGACACTGGGGGTGGCACTGGGGGGGGCACAGCAGAACACGGCTGGGGAGGGACAGGGACCCCCAAATCCCTGCAGACACCAGGACAAGGAAAAGGATCAGGGGAGTCCAGGAGCCCTCAGGGGGTGACAGAGGTGACACTGGGGTGGCACTGGGGGTGGCACAGCAGAACACGGCTGGGGAGGGACAGGGACCCCCAAATCCCTGCAGACACCAGGACAAGGAAAAGGATCAGGGGAGTCCAGGAGCCCTCAGGGGGTGACAGAGGTGACACTGGGGACAGATAAACACCCTCCGTGACCCACAGCGCTGCGTGTGGCATTTTCAGCCCCAGTGGTGCCAAAGCCCCCCGGGAATGCCCCATCCCGGGATCACGGGGACAGAGAGGGACAGAGGGGGGACAGAGGAGCACTGGGGGTGGCTTTGGAGAGCCCAGAGCGGCTCCAGGGCCACCACGGCCACTCCCTCAAGGTCCCCAGGGTGCCAGGACAGCCAGTGCCAGCCCGGCTGTGCCAGGGACAGGGGGATTCCAAGGAAAGGGGGTGATTCCCAGGGAATGGGGTGATTCCAAGGAAAAAGAGGGGGGGGATTCCCAGGAAAAGGTGATTCCCAGGGGAAAGGCTGCACCCCAAAGCCACCACGGGACACTGGCAGTGCCACCCAGGAGGAGCCTGGCACTGGGTACCCCCATCACCACCCCAGAAAGAAAAGAGCAGGGAGAAGAGGGGTGTTTGGTTGTGTTGTTCTCATTATTATTATTAATTATTTTTTTTCTGCTTTTTGTTTTGGTTTTTTTTTTGGCACGAATACCATCTGTTCACCTGCACTACGGACCTTCTGGCTCCTAGAAAATCTTTGGGTATCTTCCCATCTGGACGCAAACAAAAGGATGAGGAAAAAGAAAAGATGAAAAGCGGAATTCCCAGCCCTCCACCCCAGCAGCAGCAGCAGCAGCCTCGGCTTGGGGGTCACGGCTGCGTTTGGCCACCACGGGGATCCCCCAGGGTGGCCCTCTGGTGACCCCCAGGTCCCCTCTGCTGCACTCAGAGTGAGATGGGGGGCACAGGGAGCATTTTCCTGCAGGGAAATCGGCCCAGCAGCCACCCCTGCTGGGGACGGGAGGTGGCACCGGCTGCGGCGACGTCCGGCGGGACGGAGGGAGCTGTGTCCGGGGGGATGGCGGGAGCTGTGTCCTTGCTGCCAGGGGATGGTCAGCGCTGCTGGGATGGTCAGTGCTGCTGGGTTACCACTGCTGGGGACAGTCAGTGCCCCTGGGGATGGTCAGTGCCCCTGGGGACGGTCAGCAGCCCCCCACCAGCCAGGCTCGGGCAGCAATGCCAGGTGAGCACTTCTGGGGATGGCCAGCACTGCCGGGTGACCACTGCCAGGATGGCCAGCACTGCCGGGGATGGTCAGCAGCCCCCACCAGCCAGGCTCGGGCAGCAATGCCAGGTGAGCACTTCTGGGGATGGCCAGCACTGCCGGGTGACCACTGCCAGGATGGCCAGCACTGCCGGGTGACCACTGCCAGGATGGCCAGCACTGCCAGGTGACCACTTCTGGGATGGCCAGCACTGCCGGGTGACCACTGCCAGGATGGCCAGCACTGCCAGGTGACCACTTCTGGGATGGCCAGCACTGCCGGGTGACCACTGCCAGGATGGCCAGCACTGCCAGGTGACCACTTCTGGGATGGCCAGCACTGCCGGGTGACCACTGCCAGGATGGCCAGCACTGCCAGGTGACCACTTCTGGGATGGCCAGCACTGCCGGGTGACCACTGCCAGGATGGCCAGCACTGCCAGGTGACCACTTCTGGGATGGCCAGCACTGCCGGGTGACCACTGCCAGGATGGCCAGCACTGCCAGGTGACCACTTCTGGGATGGCCAGCACTGCCGGGTGACCACTGCCAGGATGGCCAGCACTGCCAGGTGACCACTTCTGGGATGGCCAGCACTGCCGGGTGACCACTGCCAGGATGGCCAGCACTGCCAGGTGACCACTTCTGGGATGGCCAGCACTGCCGGGTGACCACTGCCAGGATGGCCAGCACTGCCGGGGATGGTCAGCAGCCCCCACCAGCCAGGCTCGGGCAGGGTGGTCAAGCTGGGAGGCCGCTCTGCTCTGCCTCACCGGGCTGAGGTGACAAGGGGACACCGTCCCACCGCCGCTCCGTGTCCTTCCCCAGCTCCCAGGCGTGCCCCACATCCGGCGCAGTGCCGAGCCCCGTTCCTGCCGTTTCTTGCCCCAAAGCCGGCTGGAGGCAGCACCTGGGCAGGGTTCAGGACCCCTCCTGAGTGCAAACCCCCCGGGGCACGCGGAGGTGACAGCGTGGGTGACAGCGGGGTCCTGCTGCGGCCGCTGGCGGGGTCAGGCATCGCGCAGGGAGAGGGGACGGTGACGCCTTCCCGGCGGGAAGGACGGAGGGACATTTCGGACAGACCGACCTACCATCCTCGTTCACAGTCACTACCCCGGGGAGGAGGGCAGGGCAAGTCCAGCTCTCGGGGTTTCGCTTCTCGCGGCGTGCCCGGGCAGTGGCAGCGTGAGGGACACGCCAGCAGCAACAGGTCGGTGTCGTTGTTGTCCTTGTCCCAAGGAAACCCTTTTTGCTTTGTGGAAGTGCCTTGAAAGAACGGGGATAACGCCAAGGTCACCTTGGGGAGGCGGGAGCGTGGCTGGCTCTCCGTCCGTCCGGGAGGGTGGGAAGGGTTCGCCCCTCGCTGGGGGAGGAGGAAGGAGTCCTTAGGACAAGTCTTCCACCGGCAGCTCCTCCTCCAGGTCCCTGTCATCGGGGATCGTCACATTCTGGTTGGTGGTGGCCATCAGCGACACGGGCCTGCTGTCGTCCTCCGCCTCGGCCGGCTCCTCCTTCACGTGCACGGGGTGGCTGCGGGAAGGGGGAGCCTTCAGCCTCGGGGGGCTGATCCCACCACCCAAAATTCCCTGAATTTCTTGGTTCAGAACCCTCCTTGTCCTGGGGATGAGAGCTAAAACCCCCATCACCCTGGGGGCAGGAGCCCAAACTCTCCTTGTCCTGGGAGCTGCCCACAAGCAGCTCCTGGAGGCTGTGGGGAGGGGGAGCCTTCAGCCTTGGGGGGCTGATCCCACCACCCAAAACTCCCTGAAATTCCTGGTTCAGAACCCTCCTCACTCTGGGGATGAGAGCTAAAACCCTCCTCACCCCAGGGACAGGAGCCCACAGGTAGCTCCCGGTGGCTGTGGGGAGGGGGAGCCTCCAGCCTCGGGGAGCTGAACCCACCACCTAAAATTCCCCAAATTTTTTGGTCCAGAACCCTCCTTGTCCTGGAAATGGGAGCCCACAAGGAGCTCCTGGTGGCTGTGGGGAGGGAGAACCTCCAGGCTTGGGGAGCTGATCCTACTACCCAAAACCCCGAATTTTTTGGTCTAGAACCCCCCTCTTCCTAGAGACAGAAGCTAAAATCCCCCTCTCCCTGGGAGTTGCCCACAAGTAGCTCCCAGTGGCTGTGGGGAGGGGGAGCCTTCAGCCTCGGGGAGCTGATTCCACCACCCAAAACTCCCTGAAATTCCTGGTTCAGAACCCTCCTTGTCCTGGGGATGAGAGCTAAAACCCTTCTTGTCCTGGTGGCTGCGGGAAGGGGGAGCCTTCAGCCTCAGGGAGTGGGTCCCACCACCCAAAACTCCCTGAAATTCCTGGTTCAGAACCCCCCTCTCACCCTGGGGACAGGAGCCAAAATTCTCTTTGCCCTGAGAACAAGGGCCCACAAGCAGCTCCCAGTGGCTGCAGAGAGGGGGAGCCTTCAGCCTCAGGGATTGGGTCCCACCACCCAAAACTCCTGCAAGTTTTTGCTCCAAAACTCCTCCCACCCTGGGGACAGGAACCAAAACTCTCCTTGCCCTGGGAGCTGCGCACAAGCAGCTCCTGGTGGCTGTGGGGAGGGGGAGCCTCAAGGCTTGGGGAGCTGATCCCATCACCCAAAACTCTTTCAAGTTTTCAGTCCAAAACCACTCCCACCCTGGGGACAGGAGCTAAAACACCCTCACTGTGGGGACAGAAGCCCACAAGCAGCTCCCAGTGGCTGTGAGGAGGGGGAGCTTTTAACCTGAGGGAATGGGTCCCACCACCCAAAACCCTTTCAAGTTTTCAGTCCAAAACCCCTCCTATCCTGGGGACAGGAGCCAACACCCCCCTGACCCTGGAAACAAGAGCCTACAAGCAGCTCCTGGTGGCTGTGGGGAGGGAGAACCTTCAGCCTTGGGGAGCTGATCCCACCACCTAAAACTCCCCAAATTTTTTGGTTCAGAACCCTCCTTGTCCTGGGAATGGAAGCCCACAAGCAGCTCCCAGCGGCTGCAGGGAGGGGGAGCTTTTAACGTCACGGAATGGGTCCCACCACCCAAAATTCTTTCAAGTTTTCAGTCCAAAACCCCTCCCATCCTGGGGACAGGAGCCAAAACTCTCCTTGCCTTGGGGACAGGAGCTAGAACACCCCTCACTGTGGGGACAGGAACCAAAACCCCCCTCACCCTGGGGACAGGAGCCCGCAGGCAGCTCCCGGTGCCCAATGTGCCACCGTCCCTCAGCACCAGCCCCTCCAGCCCCTCTGTCCCCCCCTGGCAGCGCTGTCCCTGACCTGTACTGCTGCGGGGACAGCCGGGGGCTGTTGCTGCCGTTGCTGTTGACCTGCTCCACGGTGCTGCTGACGTCGTCGTGGCCCACGTGCAGCATGGCGCTGGCCGAGCTGGTGTTGATCATGGTGGGGCTGTTGAGCAGGGGGAAGCTGCTCTCCGCCAGCGCAGCCTGCAATGGGAGCACCAAAAATCATGGAATTTGCGTTGGAAAATCCTTCAAGATCAGCTCATCCCAATCCCCGCCACGCCAGGGACACTTCCACCACCCAGGGTGCTTCAAACCGTGTCCAGCCTGGCCTGGGGCACTGCCAGGGATGGAGCAGCCACAGCTGCTCTGGGAATCCATTCCAGGGCGTCCCCACCCTCACAGGGAATGATCTCTCCCGTGCATCAAACTTTAATTTCCCCTTTTTCAGTTTGAACCCATTCCCTCATCCCCCATTTCCTGATGAGATGCAAGACCCCAAGAGAGAGCGGGACTGGGGAGGGTTCAGTGTCCCCGTGTCCCCGTCAGGGACAGGGCTGGCTCCTCACCTGGTAACTCGCGTTAAGTGCTCCGTAACCGAGTCCTGAAATCATATTTTTGACTAAGGTCGGACTCCTGCAGGGGGATAGAAAGCAGAGGGCGCAGGGCTGAGCACTCCCAGCTCGGGGACAGGGAGGTGACAGCCACCGGGCCGTGTCACGCAGGGACAGAGCACCCACCCGGTCATCTTTGGTGGCCTTCGCTTTTGGTACTCGTGCTCGTCCACGGTCCACACGGCGCCCTTGACGTTCTCCACGCGCACGAAGCACTTGTGCAGGCTCAGGTTGTGACGGACGGCGTTCTGCGGGGACAGGGACAAGGGATCAGCGCCATGGACCCCGTCCTGCTGGCCAGACCCTGCTCTGCCTCGCCATCCTCCTCCCTGCCCGGCCCCACGGCTCCTGGGGGGGTCCTGGTCACCTGAACCCTGCCCAAAGCCACCTGAGCACTCTCCAAAGCCACCCAAACGCTCCCCAAAGCCACCTGAACCCTCCCAAAACCACCCAAGTGCTCCCCGAGGCCACCTGAATGCTCCCCAAAGCCACCTGAATGCTCCTCAAAGCCACCTGAACCTTCCCAAAGCCACCTGAGCACTCTCCAAAGCCACCTGAGTGCTCCCAAAAGCCACTTGAACACTCCCCAAAGCCACCCAAGTGCTCCCTCACCCCGTTACTGTGAGGGTGTCAGGCGGTCACAACCCCAAACCGCACATGGGACACGACCCCAAAATACACACAGGACATGACCCCAAACTGCACACGGGACACGACCCCAAAATACACACGGGACATGACCCCAAACTGCACACGGGACATGACCCCAAAATGCACATGGAACACGACCCCAAACTGCACATGGGACATGACCCCAAACCACACATGGGACACGACCCCAAACTGCACATGGGACATGACCCCAAACCACACATGGGACATGACCCCAAACTGCACACGGGACACGACCCCAAAATACACACGGGACATGACCCCAAACTGCACACGGGACACGATCCCAAAATGCACCCAGGACACAACCCCGCTGCAGGACCTTGTCCCGGTGCTGAGGAAGGCGGGGACAGGGTGACACCAGCGAGGGCCTCTCCTGCAGCCCTGGCGATGCTCAGCAGAGCCGGCTCCTCTCTGCCTTTCTTTCCCTTTCCCTCCCCTCCCGTTTTGGTCCTTTTTCCCTCCCTTTCTCCCGTACGTCGCCCATCTTTACATTTCTAAATGTAAAATAAAGAGACGCACACGTAGGCAGCCGGCGCAGCCCCGAGAGATACCGGCTCCCTTTTCCCCTTCCAACTCCCTGCCATTTGCTGCTGCCCCTATTTCATTACCAATTTTAATTTGCCTCTAATTAAATCCTGTGTATTTTTCCGACTCACTTGCTAATCCATGAGGGAGGCAGGAGGCTGGAGTGGAATCTCTCCGAGCTATAATTACAAAGGGCCTAATCACGCCGGGGCTCTGCCTTTGAATAAATTTCCTTGCATTAAGGTTCTCAGATTCTCTGCCTTGCAAATGAGAATGACCCCAATTTCAGGAAGTTGGCCTCGGAGGGGTTTTTTTTTTTCTTTCCTCTCCTTTTTTTTTTTTTTTTTATTTCGAGTCCTGATTCGTGATGAGAGACTAATTCGTTACGCTAAAACATTAACAGCAATTTAAAAGGTCGGGCGGGGGCTGTATAAACAAAGGAGCCTGGCCAGCACAACAAGGCAAAGGAGACACAAGGACTGAGCCCCCCCAGTGTCACCGAGTGCCACAGCGCCCAGAAACTCAGAAATGGCACCGGAGTCGTCCCCTGGCTGGGAATTTGAGGTGAAAAACAAAGAAAGATGGGATCTTTGCTTGTCATCTGTCCATCCTTCCATCCATCCATCCATCCATCCATCCATCCATCCATCCATCCATCCATCCATCCATCCATCCATCCATCCATCCATCCATCCANCTCTTCGTCCATCCATCCATCTCCTCGTCCATTCATCCCCTCATCCATCCCTCTGTCCACCCTTCTGTCCATTCCTCCATCCATCCATGGATCCATCCCTCTGTCCATCCATTCCACTGTCCATCCATTTGTCCATCCATCCATCCGTCCATCCCTCCATCCATCCATGGATCCATCCCTCTGTCCATCCATTCCTCTGTCCATCTGTTTGTCCATCCATCCATGCATCATCCTTCCTTCCGTCCATCCCTCCATCCATCCATCCCTCCATGCCCTGGTGCCCGGTGACACGGTGACAAGCAGCAGGGCCAGGCTCCTCTCACCCCTTGGCAGGGCCACCCCAAGGGGACACTTTGGGAGCAGCTCCCAGGTCTCTGGGGATGCAGAGCCAGGCCCAGGTTGTGCTGCTTGATGGGGATTTTGGGGGAGACCCCTAGGTCACAGCAGGACCTGAGACTCAGGTGACCCAGCTCCTCGGGTGGCACTTGGTGTGGCTGAAGCCAGGCCCCGGGTGGCACTGCCACTGTCACTGTCATCCAAAGGGACACGCTCCGTTTGGGCCATGGCCCCAAACTGAGAGTGGGGCCGGGCTGCACCACCCAGAATCCCAGCGAGCTGCATTCCAGGGGGACCCCAGGAGCAGGACAGGTCCTTGTCCCCCACTCTGGGTCCTGTCCCTGTCCCCCACTCTGGGCTCTGTCCCTGCCCTTGATCCCTGTCCCTGTGACACCCACAGGACAGGACAGGCCCTGTCCCTGCCGTTGACTCCTGTGACACCCACAGGACAGGACAGGCCCTGTCCCCCACTCTGGGTCCTGTCCTTGAGTCCCTGTCCCTGTGACACCCACAGGACAGGACAGGCCCTGTCCCTGCCCTGTGACACCCCCAGGCTGTCCCTCCCTCGCCAGGCCCCACTCTCCTCTTCCCTTTTCTCCCAACAAATCCCCGGCTGCAGGGCCAGACCCTCCGTGCCCACAGTGTCCCCGTCCCCTCTTTCCCCCTGCTCGGTGTCACCGGCGGGGACAGGCCTGGAAAGGCTCAGGGGACATAAATCCTGGCAGAGGACAGGACGGGATCCCGCACCCCCAAAGCCGGGAATGCCCCATCCCTGGGCTGGGTGTTGGGACACAAGGACAGTCCCCAGGCCAGCCCCCGATTTGGGACCCCCCCGTGACGTTGGGGACACATCCCCTGCCTCAGCCCGGGGTGGCTTTTGTGTTCCCAGCGAGTGTTTGCTCAGAGCCAGGCCCAGCTGCTCTGTTTGCTTCTCATCTCCCTCCTCTAATGATGTTTGCTCTGCACCCTCCAGCCTCTCCCTGCGCCCTCCCCGGGGGTGCCCCTCGCTGTGGGGACGGGGCACCCACCTGCTCCTGTCCCATCCTGGGGAATACCTACGGGAAATGAGGGAAAAACCCCAAAAAACTGGTTTTCAAGGAGGAAAAAAATCGCTATTTTTTCCTGTGTATCCCCCTCATTCTCACTGTGCCCCTCCCCAGGAGTGCCCCTCACTCTGGGGTCGGGGCACCCACCTGGTCCTGTCCTATCCCAGGGAAAAGCTATGGAAAATAAGGGAAAAAACCCAAAAAAGTAATTTTCAAGGAGAAAAAAATCCATTATTTTTTCCTGTGTATTCCCCTCCTTCAGAAGAAGCCCGGCCTTGGACACTAGAAGTTGTGAAGGGAATTATTCCCCACCCTTTCCAGCTCTTTTTAATTCCCTGCTGTCCCTTTTTGGTGGCAAAACAGGAAAAAATGAAGAATAAATAAATGGGAGCAGAAGATTGGGGGCCGCCCTTCTCCAGCTCTGCCCTTGCTAACACCGGGGGTGTGGAAACTGCGAGAAACACACAAAATTATTCCTTTCAGCAAGGAAAAGGCAGAAAAAAGGTATTTTCACCTTTATCTCATTGCAGAGGGGGAAACTGAGGGAGCATTGCTGGGGCTCTGCCCCATTTTTGCCACCTTGTCCCCACTCCAGGGAGCCAAAATCCCAGATATCCACCCCAAAATCTCCTGTGGGTGTGCAGCAGCGACACACGGGGGCCCTGAGCTCCGGGAGAACGGATTCCTCCTCCTCAGCCCTCCCCAAAAGCTCCACCTCGCTTGCACCTCGCTGGTTTTCATTGTTTTTATTTGAACGAACAGGTCTCCCTCTGCCCCTTCTCGCTGCCCCGAGCAGGGGGAGCCGAGCTGCCTCTCAGTAAATATGTGCAGCAGGAAACAGTAAATAAAGAAATCAATCCGCCCTGGTCGAGGCAAGGAGTGAATCAGAGAATCAGAGAATCACAGACTCGGAGAATGAGAAAATCAGAGAATCACAGAGTAACAGAATCAGAGAATCAGAAAATCAGAGTCACAGAATTAGAGAGTCAGAAAATCAGAAAATCACAGAATCAGAGAATCAGAAAATCAGACAATCACAGAATCAGAGTTTCAGAATCACAGAATAAGAGAATCAGAGAATCAGAAAATCAGAGAATCACGGAGTCACAGAATAAGAGAATCAGAAAATCAGCAAATCAGAGAATCAGAAAATTAGAGAATTTCAGAATTTTAGAGCTGGGCAAGGAACGGGTCCTTTAGCACAGGGGCATCTCCTGCAGCAGCCAGGCCTGGGGGAATGGGGTGAGGCCTGGGGGGAAATGGGGTGAGCCTGAGGGAATGGGATGAGCTTGAGGGAAATGGGGTGAACCTGGGGGAAATGGGGTGAGCNGAATTTTAGAATTTTAGAGCTGGGCAATGAACGGGTCCTTCAGCACAGGGGCATCTCCTGCAGCAGCCAGGCCTGGGGGAATGGGGTGAGGCCTGGGGGGAAATGGGGTGAGCTTGAGGGAATGGGATGAGCCCGGGGTGGGATGAGGTGAGGCCTGAGGGAATGGGGTGAGCCTGGAGGAAATGGGATGAGCCTGAGGGAATGGGGTGAGGCTGAGGGAATGGGGTGAGCCTGAGGGAATGGGGTGAGCCTGAGGGAATGGGGTGAGCCTGGGGGAATTGGGTGAGCCTGGGGTACCAGGCAGAGCCGCTCTCACCTTCCAGGTGGCCGTGTTCCTCCGGAAGTAGGCGAACATCCGCGTGAACCAGTTGTAGATCTCATTCAACGTTAGCTGCCTGTCGGGGGTCTCCAGGATGGCCTGGGCAGCCGCACGGGGGACAAGGGCGTCACTCGTGGGGTTTGACACCCATCCCAAGGGGCAGAGAGGGGGGTCAGCAGCTGGGGAGGGGCTCAGGGAGGGTTTTTGGGGCTCTCACCTGCCGGATGAGCGAGGCGTACGTGAAGGGTGGCCGGACGTCGGCATTTTTGTAAAACTCGTGATTCTGTGCAAGTTCTGCGGGGGGACAACGAACGGGGAGGGGGCTGAAGTGAAGGCACCCTGATGTCTTAAAATTTAAATTCTATATTTTTCAGCCCCTGCCCTGCTTTAGTGTGTGAGTCTCCCACTCCCCACGGGCTGGGAGCTCCTGTTCTCCCATCCTGCTCAGACACAACAAATCCTCTCCAGGCTGCACTCAAGGACACCTCGTTGGCCCAGGCCCCGAAATGTGGAAACGGAGCCTCTAAAAGGGGGGACAGACTTGGGCTCAATTCCATCATCCCCTGGAATTGTCACTGGAGAATGAACCCTGATCTGGGAATGGATCCAAACTGATCCAAGTGGAGCAAACTCGTGCCCCGGGGTCCAGCTTGGGTGTGGCCTCTCCCGGAGAGGCTCTGAGTGCCCAAGGTGTCCCCATTGAAGGATTTCAATAAATATCATTTTACTCTCTTAATTTTGTCAATAAATCCTCATTTTATTCTCTCAATCTTGTCAATAAATACCCATTTTATTCTCTCAATCTGGTTAATAAATCCCCATTTTATTCTCCTAATCTTGTCTAGCATCTGACCAGGCATCACCCCGCTCTGCCCCCCAGCTCTGCTCCCCGTGGGGCCCCGTCCTGGAGCTCACCTGAGGAGATTGGGGTGCAGAACTTCTCGGAGTTCCTCCTGCGGATGGGCCCCACGCTGTGCAACGTGGAGGAGCTGATGACGGAGGGGCCCTGGCGCAGGGGGGTGATGGGCGCCGTGGCCGAGGTGGGGGGATGAGGTAAACCGTCGGGAAACGTGTCGGAAGTGCTCTTGGAGAGGGTGGCACTGGAGACCAGGTTCAGCTGCACGGACAGGCAGGGACAGAGGGGGTTGGGAAGGCTGGGAGAGCCCCGGAACAGAGGAGGCTCCGGCCCCAAAAAGGCGGGGAGGGGTGGCAGGGGGGCACTGGCTGGGCTTGGGAAGGGGGGATGCAGCCAGGGATGGGGGTGAAACTGTGGGATGGGGATGAACCCGTGGGATGGGGATGAACCTCCAGGATAGGGATGAACCCATGGGATGGGGGTGTAACTGTGGGATGGGGATGAATCCATGGGATGGGGATGAATCCATGGGATGGGGATGAACCTATGGGATGCAGCCAGGGGGTGGGGGTGCAACTGTGGGATGGGGAGGAATCCATGGGATGAACCCATGGGATGGGGGTGTAACTGTGGGATGGGGATGAACCCATGGGATGGGGATGAACCTGTGGGATGGGGATGAGAACCCGTAAGATGAAGATGAATCCATGGGATGAACCAGGGATGGGGATGAACCTCTAGGATAGGGATGAACCTATGGGATGCACCCATGGGATGGGGGTGTAACTGTGGGATGTGCGATGAACCCATGAGATGGACATGAATCCACAGGATGAACCTGTGGGATGGGGATGAACCCGTAAGATGAAGATGAATCCATGGGATGAACCCATGGGATGGGGATGAACCTGTGGGATGAACCCATGAGGATGGGGATGAACCCATGGGATGGGGATGAACCTGTGGGATGGGGATGAGCCCATGGAATGCGGATTAACCCACAGGATGGGGATGAACCCATGGGATGCACCCACTCCACGTCGGAGCTGCTGGAGCAGCTGCGATTCCCCCCTGCTCGTGGCACGAGGGACGGGGCTGTGCCAGAGGGTGGCTGGGGCACTTCCATCCCCCTGAGCCCAGCCAGGTGCCCGTGCACTGTCAGGGAGGGGACAGCAGCCATCGGGGAGGGGACGTAGAGGGCAGGAAGGGACTCACGCTTACAGGCTGGCTGAAAGGCTTTGGCTCTGAAGGTCTCATGTGAAGATGGGCCATCATCGCCTGGAGACGCTCGCTCTCCTTGGCCAGCTGAGGGGACAGGAGGGGACGGTCAGACAGCGCCAACGTCACCATGGAGGAACCGCCACGAGGCCCCAGCCCTGGTCTGGACAGACAGCAACCCCCAGGGTGTCCCTGCAGGTGTCCCCTCCTGCCCAGTGCTGACTCCCAGAGCCCCGGTGGGGCTGCACCCACCATGGGGGGTCCGGGGTCACTCTAGCCCCGTGTGTGCTCAGGTGACAAATCCACGGAGCAAATCCCAGAGCCCCGGTGGGACTGCACCCACCGTGGAGGCCTCGGGATCACTCCAGCCCCACGCGTGCTCAGGTGACAAATCCACGGAGCAAATCCCAGAGCCCAGGTGGGGCTGTGGCCCTGCGTGGGGGGCCCAGGGTCGCTCCAGTTCTGTGTGTGTGCAGGTGACAAATCCACTGAGCTGTTCCCAGAGCCCTGGTGGGACTGCACCCACCGTGGAGGCCTCGGGATCACTCCAGCCCCACATGTGCTCAGGTGACAAATCCACGGAGCTGTTCCCAGAGCCCCGGTGGGGCTGCACCCACCATGGGGGGTCCAGGGTCACTCTAGCCCCACGCGTGCTCAGGTGACAAATCCACGGAGCAAATCCCAGAGCCTCCAGGCTGCCACCCACGACAGACCCAGGGTGCTCTTGTCCCCTGCCTGCTGTCACTGTCCCTGTCCCCTCTGCCCCAGCAGCTCCGTGTCCATCCCTCCATCCATCCCCCCGCATTCCCACGTCGCTGTGATCGCTCCCCTTTGCCATTCCCTCCCCGTTCCCTGCCCGGGAGAGCGCACGGGGCTGAGGAATATTCACTGTGGCACCGGGGCAGAGCGTGAGCGCGGCGGAGCCGATGGGATCTGACACCCCGCCGCCTGCCCGTCACCTCTCCTCCCCAGCGGGACCCCTCGAGCTCGGGGGGGGTCCCCACGCACCAGCCGAGCCCCGGAGCCGGGCGGGGCGAGGAAAGGGTTAAAAGCGGGCGGCAGAGCGGAGTTTGCGGCGAGTCCGGAGCGGCTCGGGCTCCGCGGAGCTCATTAGAGCTGACAGCTCTCCCCTCGTGATGCGGCCGCTCCGCGCCGGGCACAGCGGGAGCCCCGCGCTCCAAACTTTCTAATTGGTGGCTCCGTGGCAGGTTCCTCTCTGCGCACGCAGCGCTGCGATCGCCCTTCAGCTTTTTTTTTTTTTTTTTAAAGTTTTTTTTTTCATTTTTCCTCCTCCCGCTTTCTCATCCTTTCCCTCCCCTCTTTAAGCGCCGGTAATTGCTTTCAACCTCTGGCTTTGGCGAGGATGGATGGCGGGGAGCAGGGTGCAGCCTGGGCCGGCTGTATTCCCCTCTTCCCACGGCCCCTGGAATTCCCTAATTCTGGGTGGGGGTCCCAGGGGTGCAGCCTGGCCTGGCTGTGTCCCCTCCATCTCTGGAACCCCTAATTCTGGGTGGGGAGCAGGGTGCAGCCTGGGCTGGCTGTGTTCCCCACTTCCCACAGCCCCTGGAACCCAGAATTCTGGGTGGGGGTCCCAGGGGTGCAGCCTGGCCTGGCTGTGTCCCCCCCCCCATCCCTGGAATTCCCAAATTCTGGGTGGGGGTCCCAGGGGTGCAGCCTGGCCTGTGTCCCCCACTTCCCACGGCCCCTGGAATTCCCAAATTCTGGGTGGGGGTCCCCGAGGTGCAGCCTGGCTGTGTCCCCCTCTTCCCACAGCCCCTGGAATTCCCAAATTCTGGGGGGGGGTCCCAGGGGTGCAGCCTGGCTGTGTCCCCCCCTTCCCACAGCCCCTGGAACCCCGAATTCTGGATGGGGGTCCCAGGGATGCTGCACATCTTGTCCCTGGTCCCCTGTGGTGTCATACACAGCCTCGCGCCCCTGGAACCCCGAATTCTGGGTGGGGGTCCCAGGGGTGCAGCCTGGCCTGGCTGTGTCCCCTCCATCCCTGGAACCCCTAATTCTGGGTGGGGATCAGGGTGCAGCCTGGCCTGGCTGTGTCCCCCACTTCCCACAGCCCCTGGAACCCCGAATTCTGGGTGGGGGTCCCAGGGGTGCTGCACATCTCGTCCCCGGTCCCCTGTGGTGTCACACGCAGCTGCTGCCAGCCCCAGGCGCTGTCACACCCGGCGAGTGTTCCCCTGCTCCATCCCATTTTTAACCCCCCCAATTCCTCCCCTTTTTTTTCCCTCTGTCCCTTCTCCATTAACAGAATTAAGCACAGCACGCTGGGGGCTCGGGGACCAGCGCTATTTAAAGAACTGCCTGGCCAAAAATAACCAAAATCGGGCTCCCAAGACCACGCTGAGCCACCAAAAGCAGTGGCCTGGTTTCCAAGCAGCCCCGGGGGTCCCAGGGAGGTGGCACAGCCCAGGTGTGTCCCCTGTGGGGACAGCACTTGCCTTCCCCAGCTGTGGCACCCACAGGGATGCTTGGGGATGAGAGGGAACTCGTTTGAGGGTTTGGTTCCCACTGGGATGCGGGTTCCTGTTCGGGAAGGGTGTTTAAACCAGCCCCTGTGGCACCCATGGGGACACTTTGGGAGGAGAGGGAATTCTTTGAGGGTTTGGTTCCCACTGGGATGCGGGTTCCTGTTCGGGAAGGGGGTTTAAAACCTGTCCCCGGGTGGGTGGTTGTGGTCCCCAAGCCTGTCACCCTGTCCCGAGGGGAGCAGCCACGCACAGGGTGACGAGGAGGTGGCTTTTTGTCCCTGTGAGACACCCACCTGTATCTCCAGCTGCTGTACCACTTGCATCTGGACTCGACACTGGGCCGTGCTTCGGTCGTCAAGTGCATGTTCTGTATTGAGGTGTCTGCGGAGGAAACACCGAGGGTTGGCCAGGGCCGGGTGTGCCCAAACTCAGCCCCTCTGCGCCGGGGCCACACCTGGGACCGGCCCCGACCTGAAAACGGCTCCGGGATCTCAGGGATGCTCCGGCACCGCTGCCCGGAGAGGGAGGAGCTGAGGGAAACTGAGGCACGGAGGTGGCTGAGTAAATCAGTGCCACCACCCCAAACCCAGCCTGGGACACTCATCCCCTCTGTGCTGGGCCACACCTGGGACCGGCCCCTACCTCCAAACAGCTCAGGGATCTCAGGGATGCTCCGGCACCACTGCCTGAAGCGGGAGGAGCAGCACCAGGGAAACTGAGGCACAGAGGTGACTGAGTAAATCAGTGCCACCACCGCAAACCTGGGCCAAAACTCAGCCCCTCTCCACATCTGGGACTGGCCCTGACCTCCAAACTGCTCATGGATGCTCCAGCACCGCTGCCCGGAGTGGGAGGAGCTGGAGGGAAACTGAGGCACGGAGGTGGCTGAGCAAACCCAGCTGTGCCACCACCCCAAACCCGACCTGGGACACTCAGCCCCACCCGTGGCAGCCCCGTGGTGTTCAGGAGCAGCCTCTGGCTGAGGGGAAGCCCGTGAATTTTCCTGGCAGAGCAGGAGCTGAGGAGCAGGTTCCCAGGACAAAGGCAGCTTTATGGAAAGCTGATTTGCACCCTCCCAGGAAAGCCCCGGAGGCTGAGGGTGGCATTTCCAGGCTGCTCCCAGTCCTGCCACTTCCCTGTTTGCGAGGTGCTTTGTTTAGGAAGCACCAGGAAGTTTGGTCCTTGTTGCCCTCTCTCCTCCTCAGGGACAGAAAGGACTCCTGGTGACAGGGATGTCACTCCCTGCAGAGCCAAGAACATCCTGGCATCACCTCACCCCCAAACCCAGCAGAGCCTGGGGACACTGCCAGCCCCGAGGGTGCCACAAGGGGTGGGCACAAACACAGTGGGGCCTCCCTGGAGGAGCACGATGGTTCCGAGGGGGATTCTGAGCAGCTCCACCCTTGGAACACCCCAAAGGTGACGTTGGGGGGTCCCAGGTGTTCCCCAGCACTGAGACACCCAGGAGAAGGAGCCTCAGGAGCCGTGTCCAGGCCGGCTCCGGCTGCGGAAGTCGGCGCAGTCTCACCCTCGTGAGAGCTTCCAGCCCTGGCTTGCACGGGCAGGGCAGGGCAGGGAGCCGAGCCCGGCTGCCAAACCCAGCCCTGAGCAACCCCGGAGCCCCACCAGCCCTGCATGGCACAGCCGGGAGCCGGGGCCCTGCTGCCAAACCCAGTCCTGAGCAACCCCAGAGCCCCACCAGCCCTGCATGGCACAGCCAGGAGCCAGGGCACGGCTGCTTCTCCAGGGAAAAACCACCAGAGCCGAGCGGGAATGGGATCGTTTCCCAGGGACCCTCACCCTCATCGGCCCCAAACGGGAACGGGGCCGTTTATTATGGACCCTCACCCATTCCTACAGATCCTCACCCATTTCCCTCACCCTTATCGGCCCCAAGCAGGAACGGGGCCATTTCCCAGAGACCCTCACCCTTACTGACCCCTGCCCCAAGGCCACGCTGCCCCTGCCACCCCAGCACAGACCCCTGAGCTGCTCCAGGAGTGGATGCTCAGGAGGCTCCAGCTGCTGCCCAGACTCAAGGCAGGGTCCAGGCTCCAGCTGGGCTTGGCCTGTGGGAGCTGGAAGTTGTCTGTCTGTCTGTCCCACCCCCCAGCACGCTGGCACGGAGGGGACAGAAACCCTGCCCGTGTGCCAGGAAGGTGGCACACAGGGACCCTGTGACCCAGGTCTGGGCATTCCCTGGCAAATCCAGCTCCTGTTTCCAGCCTGGAGCTGGCTCAGCTGCCCCGGGAGATGCCAGGCGGGGGGAGATGCCTCAGCTGGGTTCACCCCGTGACTCAGGGCAGAGCACACACGAGGCTGAATCACCCCCTTGCTCATGCCCGGGCTGCTTTCGCGCCTCCTCATCCTCCCGGGCAAGGCCTGGCACAGTCCAGGGGATGTTCCCACCGGAGCCAGCCCCGGAGCGTGGCAGAGGGCAGAGGATGAGCGCGGAAAAGCCCAGAACGCGGCGCTGGGCGAGCAGAGCAGACAGCCGGGGAGGCGGGGGAAGGAGCCCGCCAGCCCCGTCAGCTCCTTCTGATGTCTTTGCTAAAAATCCCGGCTACAAAGAGAGATCTAATTGCAAATGAACTAATTAAGTAAACCTCTGACGAAGCGTGAAAACAATTTGTTTGACCCTGACGCTAGCAGAGGGCTCTCCGACAGCAGAGTTAATCAGTCAGCGCCGGAGCCCCACAAGCGGTGTCAGCAGTGCCATCTGCCATCTGCCGCCTCCCCCCGCGCCCCCCGCCGGGGCTGCCAGCCCCCCGCGCCTGCTGCCGGGCTCGGCCTCCTCCGCATCATCCACCCGCCCCACGGCGTGGCTGCGAAGGGACCTCAAAGCTCAGCCCTGTCACCTTCGTCACGGGCAGGGTCACCTTCCACCCCAAGCCTTGGATATTTCGGGGATGGGGCAGCACCAGCAGCAACCCCGGCTGTGTTTTCTCCTTTTCTCCAGCTCCAGTGATGCCTTAAGACTGAGTTTTTGTATTTTTCAGACCCTGTGCTGCTGTGGGACTCTCACCCTCCCCACGGGCTGGGAGCTCCTGTTCTCCCATCCTGCTCAGACACAACAAATCCTCTCCAGGCTGCACTCAAGGACACCTCGTTGGCCCAGGCCCCGAAATGTGGAAACGGAGCCTCTAAAAGGGGGGACAGACTTGGGCTCAATTCCATCATCCCCTGCAATTGTCATTGGAGAATGAACCCTGAGCTGGGAATGGATCCAAACTGATCCAAGTGGAGCAAACTCGTGCCCCGGGGTCCAGCTTGGGTGTGGCCTCTCCCGGAGAGGCTCTGAGTGCCCGAGGTGTCCCTATTGAAGGCCCTGCAATAAATCCCCATTTTATTCTCTCAATCTTGTCAATAAATCCCCATTTTACTCCCTCAATCCTGTCTGGCCTCTGCTCTAGGCAGCCTCTGCTCAGGCATCACTGGGAACAAACACACTTTGGGGTGTCTGGAGCAACTCCCAGATCCAGCTCCGTTCTGTCCCAGCCCCAGACAGAAAATCCTCCCCCAAAAGCAGCACTTACTTGACAAACTGCCCCAAGTCCTCACAGAGGGTTTCGCAGCCGGGCCACTTGCACTCTCCGTGGCCGTAGAGCGGGTGGGAGCCGGGGGTCTCTTCGTGGGAAGAGCTGCACGGGAGGGAAAGGAGCCTTCAGCATCCCCAGGCATGGGGACAGCCCTGGGACACCCACGGGACACCCACAGTGACAGCTTCCTGTCCTCTGTGGGCACAGGCCTTGTTTACGGGGTCCCCAAACCCTCCCAGCCCCGTGGGTGACGGATCCCGGTCCCTTCCACCTCTCCAGGAATAAAACCCCAAAGCGGCAGGGCCCGGCCTGGCTCTACCTGTCCCTTCTCGGCGTGTGCATGGTGCTCTGTCCATTGGGCAGAGGGTGGTGGGAAATGGGAGGCGAGACCTTGGCGGCCGAAAACGAGGTAGAGTTGGAGGTGTTGGTGGTGAGGTCGAGACCTTCCTGCTTAATGCTGTCCTCGACGGGCTGGGCGGCCGTGACCTCCTTCCAGAGCTGCTGGAGGTCCGAGGGGCACACAGCTGCGGGCACGGGGGACAGTGACCGGCGTCAGCAGGGCCGGGAGGCAGCAGCTGGGGCTCCCTCGCTGCCCCTGACCCCAAAAATCTCACCCAGAACTGGGAAAGCATCACCTGGAGCTGGGGACAGCACCCAGGGTTCCCTCCCTGCCCCCTGACCCCAAAAATCTCGCTCAGAACTGGGAAAGCATCACCTGAAGCTGGCACAGCACCCAGGGTCTCGCTCCGGGCCCCCTGACCCCAAAAATCTCACCCAGCACCAGGAAAACGTCACCTGGAGCTGGGCACAGCACCCAGGGCTCACTCCGGGCCCCCTGACCCCAAAAATCTCACCCAGCACCAGGAAAACGTCACCTGGAGCTGGGCACAGCACCCAGGGCTCACTCCGGGCCCCCTGACCCCAAAAATCCCACTCAGCAATGTGCAAGCATCACCTGGAGCCCGGCACAGCATGGGGAGGCTGCACGGCCCCATTGGGAAACCCAAAACAAGGCACCTGCAGCACCCCTGGAGCTGTTCCCGGGAGGGAGGAGAGCCTGGGTGCCCAAAT
>VYZT01005979.1:0-54085 GCA_013400735.1 Pomatostomus ruficeps
ATATGTATATATATATATAAATTCTGTTGTACTTTTAAACATCAATGCAAGAGAGAAAAGAGAGATTTGCAGATAAAAGTAGCTGAAATCCTCATATGTTTAATTCACAAAGCTTGGTAATATCATATATAGATCATTTAATGCAAATAAGCCAAATTCTTCTCATGTTCTCTAAGTTGAATTTGGTGTTTGATTTACAAGCTGAAGAACCCAAGGCATTTCACAGTTGTGATACTCTGTCTCTTGAGTCTGTCCTTCACTAGCCTGGGTGGGAAAGGATGCAAACACTTCTTCAGTGGCGTGTAGCAAGATGCAGCTTGCTTTGGCTTCCTGGAGGAGGCATCACAGAAAGTTCTCTCTGGGAAGGTTTCTCTTGCAGTCTCCAGGCCTGCACAGTTGAGATACCAGAAGGATATAACTGGGCCAACCACAATGGCATTAATTCCTTTAAATAATAATAATAATAAAGTAATTAAGTCATATTAATATTAAGAGGGATCGTTTTAAAGCTACTGTTACAGATTGTGATCTGTTGCTATCGAAGCAAGTGATGAATTGCTACAAGCCATGAGCATTATGTGAGTTACATCCTTGAGTCATGAGTTTGTTTATATGAGAATTTCCAGAGAGATGCAAGGATTTAAATGTTTGGATCTTTGAGTCTTGAGATTGCCTGTCTGGGTGTTCCAAGTACTGAATGTATTCCCTCAAGAACTTAGAAGGAAGTTTAGTCAAGGTGCAGATGTTATTGGATCTCAGCTCACCACTTTAATTGCTGGTAATTCCTTAACAAATCATTTGTTGAATTAGAAGAAATCTAATTCTAATTAATTCAAACATGTTTCTTCAAAAAGCTCTTGGATTTCTGAATAGAGATAGTGGAACCCTATAAGACTTGGATTTAGATTCTATGTGTATTTTGCACTTTGTGTAAATACCGAGTAAATGTCATGTTGGTATAAAATTCACATAAAGGAAAGAAGGGCCGAGCTCTGGGGTAGAAACCAGGACTGAAAGGTTGCAGGATGTCTTCTTCCTTAGGGTGTGGTAAAAGAACAGCTGGAAGTTTGCAAACTTTAAGTCACAGAACATCAAAAAATCTTCTTGCGAACAGGTCTTGCTCTTCCTTGCCATATTCATGATAGCTTCAAATTCTAAAAAATGGACCACCTCCATATTCCTGTTTGCTTTTTACTGCCACCATCAACTGTCTGCTATCACTACAGTATTGATCAATATTTATTAACTATTAGCTATCTGCATGCATTAGGGAGAAAATAGTTTTAAAGTTAATTAAGTGTATTAACATCTGACAAGAAAAACTATTAGTCTGTTCAGCCATCTTTCTTCTGACAATAACTGTTGATTTGACAGATTCTGTGTGGCAAATGTTCATTTAAAGCAAAATGCACAGCAAAGTCCTGTTCTGAGCACATCTAGTGGAGTGCAGATTTTCCATCAGAGTGCAAAGCCGGAAGGCTGCTGGTGTTTGCCTGCACTGTCGTGTTATCATCCAGAGACAGAACCATGGAATGGTTTGGGTTGGAAGGGACCTCCAAGATCCAGTTCCAGTGCCCCTGCCATGCGCAGGGAGACCTTGTGCTGGACCAGGTTCCTCAGAGCCCAGTCCTGTCTGAAGGGCTGTATTATCAAAGGTTGATAGAATGGCTTGTGTTGGAAGGAACCTTGAGGATCATGTGGTTCCAGCTCCCTGCCCGCAGCCATGCCAGGTCTCAATGCCCATCCAGCCAGGCCCTGAACACCTCCAGGGATGGGCCACCCACAGCTTCTCTGAGCAGCCTGTGCCAGGTTCTCATCACCCTCAGGGGAAAGAGTTCCCGTCAAATGTCTCATCCATATCTGCCTCTGGTGTTGAAGGGTGTTCAATTCCTTGCAGGATGGTGTGTCCGACAAAAGCTAATTGTCTGCTTTTCTGTTAAAAAAAAAAATCTATGACAGAAATTGGATGTGAGATTGATTCACAGCTGTAAATTGAAATTACTTAAAGTACTTGCTAAGAAAAGGGGTCTTTATTACCTGTAAGAATCTTCAGCATCTGCCCTCTCTAAAACTGAGACCCCCAAAATTATTAAAAAGTAAAATGGCTGAAAAAATAATTCAGGGCACAAGTGAAACTACTTGTGAATGGAACTAAATTTAAATTTTCCATTCAAAAAAGGGTAAAGTTCCCCTTGAAGACTTGAAATTATTAATTTTCAGTTTTTAAACAAAAATTTACTCGAAATATGCCAAAAATGCTCCCTTACAGTATTTTAAAAATCAAAATCGGTTATACCTTTGAAATATCTTTTAAAACTATGTAAAGAAAAAAGTTTAAAAAAAATTTACAAATTTAACATTTCAGATTTTATTGGACTTTTTGTTTTGTTTTGTTTCAAAGCAAAAGTGGTTTTATTTGTAAAATACAAATAAAAGTAAATCACATTTGAGCCCACACTGGACTTCTTTCATTTCTGACTTGAATTGTCATAGAATTGATCCAGCACAAGTCATTCCTTAGTGAAAATCTAGTTGTTGGCCAGGTAAGTGCTATATTTGTGAAATAATCAAATTCTGAGTATCATCACTGCTAGGCACTCAGTAGTTCTGTTGTCATAGATGGTTTTGGGTTTATATGTATACTCTCCACATTTTTTTCTTTTTTTTTTAAATAAGATTCCATTGTGGCTCTTGCTTGCTTCCACTTAGGATAGTTAGATTTGACAATGAATCATACCAGTTCTTCATATTAAAATACTGTAGATGCACCTTTCCACTCCTTAAAAAGCAGCCAAACAAAAAGTCCCACTAATATCAGTTGATTGCAATCAGTTTCTAATCCCAAAATCTTATGAAAATGTCATATACTTCCAGAATGTGTATACACTTCACCATACCTCTGCGATAGAACTGCCGGGTTTGGGGGTTTTTAACTTAAGAAATCCTCACAAATATCTAGAGCCATGGTGGGAATTGCTTTCAGGGCTCGGGAAGTTCCCATCTGTCAGTGACTTGTTCCTTTCTTTGTGCTGCTGGGGTGGTCACTGTGCAAGTGCTCTCCAGTTAATCCATCCTGAGACAGTCCCCAGTTTTCTTGGACGCCTTCACTGAAAGGTTTACGAATTTACGTTGCCTTTTTTCCCAGCAGCTCACTTCACACTGGCTATAAGATATGCAGGAGGAAGTGTAGAAGTGAGGCAAGAACATTTTCAAATGCTCTGGGATCCGAGATATCTGAGGCTCACAGTGTACAAGGTGTCTCCTTACAAACAGCACCCCTGAAGGGTTTTTAGGATAGGAAGAAAACAATCTCAGAAGAAAACGATCAGGAAGAAAGGTGGGGGGGTGGTCAAACAAAAATATAATTTAGTGTAGAGTCTGTGTTGCTGCAACCCCACATGGTTTCCATCTTGATGTCAAGAAGGTCACAGTCATTTCGCAGTTTTGGTGGCCCACAGCACAGGGATGAGCCACCTTTCCCAGCATGTTTTCATTTAAAAACCAAGGGGTTTGGGTCTTGAGTTTTCTCCCCGAGCAACAGCACCACTAGCGTGCTCTGAGGATGTCACTGGTATTCTCTGTTACTTGGCCATCGTAGCTAACAAAAACACCTGCTGCTTTCTCTGAATAAACTTGTTCTTCTATTTACTTAATTGTAATGAGGAAGTCAGCAAACTAGAAAATACTGGAGCAGCCTCTGAATGGAAGTCATCTCACAAATTGCTTGGATTATCTGAGAGAGAATTTATGCCTGATGTGAACTCCAAGCCTGTAAACCACCGAAGCAATCGTTTCATCTCCAAGTGGCAGAGACTTGGGCAGTGCCGAGCATGGCAGTGCGAACGGCCCTCTCTGTGCCTGAGGCCGTGAGTGGTAATGACCCCACGAACCGG
Source organism: Pomatostomus ruficeps (assembly GCA_013400735.1). Lineage (NCBI taxonomy): Eukaryota > Metazoa > Chordata > Aves > Passeriformes > Timaliidae > Pomatostomus > Pomatostomus ruficeps. The sequence continues at coordinate 3,894 of VYZT01005979.1, forward strand.
GTCAGTGACGTGCAGGTGGCCCAGCTCGCTGACAGCAACACTCACGGGAAGCTTTTCTTTGGCAATATTTAGTGTATCAGCTTACTTGAATGTCTTCTGTTCATGGGCACGTTTTGGAGTCTTGCACAAGTTTAAAGCATCGTATCCGTGTGCCATGGAAAGGTATAACTCTGCTTTCACTAAGGCATTAAGGGAGCCATGGAACTCATTTCTGTCCTTTGTCCATGTCTACCCACTTGCTAGGCTTTCTTGGATAGGAATGAAAGTAGAATTTCATTCATTTAGTGTGAACTGGCATGAAGACTAATTGCTTTTGGAGCTTGGTTTGCGTACACAGTAGAGCACCTGCACCATCGTCACTTCTTTTTCTCAGAATGTCGCTGCTCATGTATTGCAAAATTGTATGTTTCTTTTTGTGAACTTGTGGTTGGAAGAATGTGTTCACTCTTACTGATGCCACCTGTATTTAGGAGCTTGTGTTCACCTGTATTCTGATTCACTTGCACTGTTTTGGAGATGTCAGGTTTACAAAAAATACAAATTTTGAAATAAAATGTGACTGCAAAATTATCCTGATAATATCATTTTGTCAGTTATTGTCCTTGTCTAGCACAAGTACTTTTCCATTAACTGGATAAGACATTTTCTCCTGTATGTTTGAATTAAATACTATATGTGTGTGGATAATGGGCATAGTTTATTGTAATCCTCTGACTTACACAATCGAGCTATTTGGAGACAAAGAGTACAACTGACTTGACTACAGTATTTTAAAACCATGGAAAAAAAATAAAGGTAATGGGAATTACTTATATTTTATCAATCTTGCTTTATCAACATCAGATCAAACCCCCTGTGATTGTGATACTGACCTGTGATAAGAATGTCAATCTGTGTAACTCGAGTTCTGTTTCGATCTATGAATTTGAATGAAAGTTGAATTATCCAGCTTCATGTGTTTTTCCTGCAAGGATTTATATTTCATAGTGGCTGGAATATAGCAGCTAAATAATATATATGAGATAATGTTTTCAAGTCTGTACATCCCCATGCTCACTGTGTTGTAGGGAACAGGAGTTGGATGTAAGCTTTTACTCCCACAGCTGTGTGTGTTTCCGTGTTCTGCAGCCACACTGAAGCAGGCTGTTTCCTCAGTATTATATATATAATATATATATATATATCCAGGAGCAGTCTGGACAGAGTTAAGCCCTAACCTGGGATTCCGAGCGCATCTGTACTGCTGGAAGAGCACAGCTTTACACACCACAGTGCCAAAGGCACTAAGAGAGCTCCAAGGAGATACGGGTCCACCCTTCGGAGTAAAAATAAATGTTCTCAGTCATTGCTGGGCACAAGTGGTAGAAGAATGCTGCTGCCAACAGGAATGCAATGCCCAGTTTGCTTCTGGAGATCAGTGGAAGCACGAGTGCCGCAGCAGCTAAAAATAATAACCAGAGACGTTTGGATGTACTGAAATCTCCTTGTTATCATGTGGGTGTGTGTGCTGTGTGTGCGTGAGCAGGCAGGGCCCGTGCCTTTCTGGGGACAGAGGAGTGATGAGCGAACAGTGCCCTCTGTGGAGCTCACTGCCCGGCCTCTTGCTGAGCAGAGAACAGCAGTTTGTACATTACGGGATTTTGTGTGTTACGTTACCCCAAACAAGTTTTAAGAACCTTTTAGGACTTCTGTGACAAAGTGGCTTTGTTTTAGAAATCAACCCCACAGCCTTTAGCAGACTTGTTTCTTCCAGTTCCACCAAGAAAGGAAGGACTAGATCAAAATCAGATCAAAATTCAAGAGAAATAAGATGTTCTTTTCCAATGGAAAAAGCAGCTCGTGTTAGCTGCTGCTCAGCCTGGCCCACACACAGGACTGGAGCTGCTCTGACATTTCAGCTCTGTTCCTGCCACTGGCCTGCTCCTTGGATTGCATGTAATGGAAGTTCCTCTGATAAACCTTTTCCATTTCGTAGTGAAATATCCCTTGAAAAAGACAGGAGATTTTCCCCATAGCTTTTGGGTCTACTGGAGTGCTTATTGACCTGAGTAGTCCTGGGTAAGATGTCTTAATTTGATTAAAATTTTGAGTGCCCATAACACACTGGATAACTGAGATCCCGAAAGCCAAAGGACAGTGTCATGGGAGTCATTAAGGATGCAAATTAGATTTTAGTGTCCTCTGGCCCTGGTTTGCTTACCACCAGAATTAAAATGCAATGAAGGCAGCTATTTTGCACAGATTCAAATGTACAAATGAATTTAAAGTCATGTGACTACTTACTACAGCTCATCCAAAATTTCAATATTTCGAGTGTCTGCATATGAACATGAGAGACACGAGATAAAAGCAAGTGAATCTGGTTTATTGCAAAGTTAGGACAGTATTTATACTTTTTAATGTGAGAAACTATGTTCAGCAGTTTGCTCAGAAGTGGTTACAGGCCCATGATAAATCCATCGTCTTGACAGTTTGTTATATTTTCCTGTCAAGGTTTACAGGCTTGACAAACAGGATGCCTTTCCTGTTTTCGGATCATAGGCAGCTTTCTCCCCAGTTTCTCAGCATTCTCACTCATGCAAGGCAGCGGCAGCTTCCTCTGTAACTCCAGAGCTGCAAATGGAGATTTTATTTGCAAGTGGTTTTGACAGAAGCAAAGATGATAGTGGAGAAATGAATCTTACTAATAAAAGAGCAATGAAAATTAGTTTATCATGTCTTGGTTATGCTGTAATCTCCTGTGATGGAAGGGATTAATTCACATATTTCTAGATCATTTCCTCTTTGGTTTTGATGTAGTTAGTGCCATTTTAATGCTTGAACTTGCAGATATGCAATGTTTTAGTAAGTTAACCTGCAGTTCAACATCTGTAAAGAATCAGAAATTAATGAAGTAGTAACCCTGAGCAGAGATCTTCATGCTGCAGACATGCATTCGGATATGATGTATTGACTTGCATAAAATTATTCTCGATTGATACCAACACATGTGAGAAGAGACTCAGATGAGCTCCCCTGAAGCTGAAGGACGCACATCACGGACAAGCTTTGCACTAACCTGTGTAAATGGTGATGTACAGTCATTCCTGTCGTTGAAGCAGTGTTCCTCTGGGCTTGCAATCTGAGAGCTGTGTAATTCAATCTTAATGATGCTGCTCTGTCCTGTATTCAAAAAGATAAAAAGAACAGTAAAGGAAGTAATCCCTTTATCCAGCAGAGACACTTCACAGAGAGATGTATTCTGTCCTACATCAGAGGTAGGCCGCTTGAGAACTGGGCATGATCTGCTTACCTTTATCTAACTTAATTTTAGTAATTATTCTGATCATTTATTGTTTTACTGTGCTGATTTTAGGTGAAGGACACAGAGTAGGAAACTGAGAATAAAGTCATTACCTAGTAAGAGGCCAGGATACTTGCTCAGTATTAAATTCATGAAATCTATATATAGGATGGGATAGAAGATGATATAAATGTGGTAAAATACTTTCCTCCATTTTAATTTTCAGGGTGAGGAATGAGAAATCAAATCTAACAGTCGATGAAAACAGAAGGGGTTTTTTTGAGATTGCCGAATGCCAGAATGAAGGTAGCACACTGCCCTGGTTCTTAGCTCCAGACTATCCCTGACGTGGCTCCATCCAAGCCCCGCGTTTTCCCTTGGCCAGGTGGCTCCTTGTCTCATACCCTACTGCCTGCTCAGCTGTGCTTGTCCCACTCTCACCCCCATCCTACAGACCCTACCAGCTTTTCCCCCGGCCTTTTCCTGAAGTTTTTCCTCTGCTTTGTAACTGGATTACCCTTCTCTCTCAATTTGTCTGAATAAGAAGGCTAACTTCAATTTAAATGTTTTTTCCCAACCTACACTTAGTTTGAAATATGTCACTGTTGTTTCAGACCCAAAAAAGATTCATCCTGAAAACTCAGCAGTTTTCCCAACCACGTCAGCAGTTCTGAAGCCCATGGGAGGTTAGGTCAGGAACTGATTTATTAGCCAGGTTAAAGTGTGCTTTGTCAAATCACTAATAAATGTGAAATCTGAGGGACATGGAGAGATTGACAGACAGACATGTATAAGACTGAAATTCATTTTGAAAGCGGACAAATCATATGAAGGACAAGCCTGCCAAAGCCTGAACCATTCAAAACAATGTACACATTTTGTTTGGAAATCCTGAAACACAGTTAGGAACATGGAACAGAAAGGTCCTCAATTTCAGTCTCCTATTTTCATTGGCAACTATTCCATATATTTCCTTTTGTGAACTGAACAAAGTCCAGTAAAACCAGTTAAATTTCTTTTCCTTATTATTCTTGCTAAAGACTACTCCAGCATTTTGTTTTGATGGTGCTTTTAATGGTAATTTTCTTCCCATTTTTTTCCTCTTGCCTCAAGGTCTTTTATTAAAGAGTTCCTTTCCTTTCTTCTTGTTCTGAGTTGGTCTTTCCTGAATACAGGTGACCAGACACTGCTTCCTGGGTGAGATACCGTAAAGAAATTATTTAAACACAGAAGAGCAAAGAAAACTAAGTGTTATAAATGGAATTTCTTTTAAAGAAACCCTCGAGTACGGTTGCCAATCATCAGCTTTTATTAACAGCAGCTGGGGACTGGGACAGGGAGCAGCCCAAACCCCACAGACGGCAAGACAGAACCAAAGTTGCAGCGCCGGCGCAGACGCTAGGAGCTCCCTCAGTGCCCGGGATACCTCGGGAGGACCCAATGCAGGGCACCAGGGCAGCTTTTATAGTCTCTTGGATAGTCTCTGATTGGTCAGTCCGGTTCTAATCCTTCGTTTGCATGTCCTTTCCGATTGGCTCGTCCGATGGTTCATTCCTATTGGTTGCTCCTTGTCCAGTTCTAATCCTTCATTTGCATGTCCATTCTGGTTGGCTCGTCTGATGGTGCATTCCTATTGGTTGCTCCTTGTCCGGTTCTCATCCTTCATTTGCATGTCCATTCTGGTTGGCTCGTCTGATGGTGCATTCCTGGCCAATCATTCGTGCAGGGGATGATCCTATTGGTGGTTCCTTTATCCAATCCGCACTCCTCCTGATGACGCGTGTGAAGATGTCACACTTCACCGAGACTCTGATGTCAACCACAGAATCCTCTGGAGTCCCCAGCGTCCCAAATGACTCTCTGCCCCTCCCCAGCCTTTTACAACAATCCCTAAAGTACTTTCCCTTACAGAACTTCCCCAACTTCTTCACAACAGTCCCCACCCATCAACCCTTTAAACTTTATTAACCGACTTAATTTATTTGAACTATTGTTAAAATTGAGAACACTCATCACAAGAACACTCGTAACACTAAGTCTCTGTGAAAAAAATTGTCTTGGTTCTACTCATTCCAGAGTGTTTTCTCTAAAGAGAGGGGCTTCAGTAATTCCCTTTTTCTGCCAAGGAGGGAAGTAAATACCAGTGAAAAAAACCCACCCGTTTATTAACATGCAAGGTTCCGAAACAGCATGGAAAAAAAACTGAATAAATGCTAGATATTGAACTTTCAGAACCTTATCCTTCCCCCACCCGCAGCAGAACCAAAGAACCCAAAATGCGCAGGGAAGCAGAGGACGCTGGCTGCCCGTGTGGCAGGGAGGGTAAAGCAGCGGCTGCCCCTTGCTCTCAGGGAAGGGAGAAAAGGAGTTCCTGCAGCAGCCTGGGCCAAACAGATGGGAACCTGTTGAACTGCTGGAGTTGGTTCTCCTCCCAGCAGCCGAACCTGGGGGATTTTGGTGTCCTTTTTCTTTTCGGTCCAGCTTTTCCTGAGGCTGCCCAGGGTGGCCGCACAGGCGCCCGGGTGACTGGCTCAGCGATTGTCTCATTTCGGACCACAACTGAGCTGAGCAGCTCAAGAGAAAACAAAACAGGAGCTGCTGAAGGGATTGCTGCAGCCTCCAGGCCAGAGGAAGGGGGGGGAAAAGGGAACTTCTTGCTTCAACTATCGAAACAACTCCTCTAGCGAAGCGACAGAGTAGCACCCCGTCTGCACCACACCCAGCACTCCCGAGGGGGCCTTTGAAACAAAACCCCGCAGGAGCGCCCGGGCTCCTGCTCCTCCCTCCTGATCCAGTTTAGATCCAGCAGCGTTTTCTGGCCATAAAGCCGACAGTCAGGACTGAAGTACCATCATCAAATCACCATAATGCTTTTGAGCCATTTCAAACCTCACCAAAGTGACACCCAAACATTGGGATTGTTTCCATTGTTCAAAGTTTTCACTCCTGGCACAGATCTTTACAGATCATTTTACTGTCTAGCATTTTTCCATCATACGGTTGATAACAAATACCTTACCCCTTCCACCCCAAACATATGGTGCTGCAGCGAAACACTGCAGGTTTTTCCCAAAGGAAAGCTGTCCTTCAGATGCCAATCAACAGGATTAATAACAATGATGACAAAATGAATTCTACTTTTTTTGGCTCATCTTGAAAGGCTAAAGACTGGTCAGAAACATGACTGGAAGTTAAAGGTGTCCTCCTAAAGAATACTGAAGAGCCATAATCTGAAATAGCAGGTGGCAGCTGATGTCTTTGTGTTGCAGCAATTACACAAACTGATGTGCTAATAAATGTTTATGCCCTGCTCCTTTTTTTCTCTCTTTTCCAGCAGAGATGAAAAGCTTGGAGTCGTGGCAGAATCCAAGCTCTGGAGGACCAGGGCTCCTTCCTGGGGAATAGGGAGGCACTCAAAGCAACACCAGTGTGTGGTGAGTGTTGCCACGGCGAGCATTTGCATACTGAGAGAGGTGCTTTGGGATTGGGAAGCTGGATCCGAATTTTACCTGTGAGCAGAATTTCAGTGGGACTGTCAGTGGAAATGTGGGCATGAACGGGCTGTTGAGCAGAGTCAGTCATCGTGCTGGAGCCTCTTGCAGCAGATATATTTAATAAGAGAAGTTACGACTAAAGTCAAAATCTGTTTAGTGCTGGAAGTTTTTTACCAGAGACTAGGCAGACATAAAAATTAATTTCATGTAGACCATCAGCATTTGTCAGATTAAATTAACTACTGCATAATTTGAAATATGTATTTTTAAAGCTGAATAACACCAGATCAGACCAACTCTAATATTCACGAATGGACATGAGCATTAGCCTTGGAGCTCCAGCCATCCACACTGAATGAGGCCCTGATGACACTTTTGGAAAAACTACATTAGAGAGTGAAGATTTTTATTTTTAATTTAAGGGGCTTTTTTTGTTTGGTTTTAGTTTTGCTTTTGTTTTGGTTTAGGGTTTTTTGGTGGTTTTTTTGGGGGTTTTTTTTGTTGTTGTTGTTTTTTGGTTTGTTTGTTTGTGGGTTTTTTTTTTTTTTTTTTTTTTTTTGTGGTGGTTTAANGTTTTTTTTTTTTTTAGTAGGAGTTAAAGAAGCTGAGGAGAGAAAAGATTTGGGAAAGATACTGGAAAGTGGAAACAAATGAAGATTGCCCACTGGCTTGTCTTAGATATTCCTTTCCTAGGTTTCTGCAATACTCAGCAATGGAAACTCTGAGTGAATATTTTCTCCCCAGAAAACTTCATTTGATTACTTTACAGTCCATTGCTAGCACTGACAAGCATGCCAAACGAAACATTGGAGGTCAAACTGACACCATGAAACTCAAGAAAGCACCAAGTTTCTGTGTACAGTTTTTTGTTAGCAAGATTTTGAACAATAAGTAGAAAAAACCCCATTTCTGTTGTCTTGAGTGTTTTATTGTTAAAAAGCTGAGATGACATCATGACAGAAATCATGATTTTTACAGTCTTTGGCAGGCAACCAACCTCTGCACAACAGCTACAAAAACATAAGCGAGCTGAAAGATACCTTGGTGTCTAAGCAGTGCTGCAATCTCCATATTAGAGTTAGCTTCGCACCAAGAAACTGACTCTGTTTAAATTTTGTTGTTATTGCAGAAATGACACTGAAATAAAGACTTGTTGCACTACTTTTTTTCCAGCTATGATGCTTTGATTATTGTGTCTAAACTCCTTTTACGCTATTAGCTGTCCCCAGCTGCTCCCAGGATTGGTTCAGCCCTTTCCAGTTCTTTTACAAACCAGTTTATGATGTCAGCATGCCCAGGCTCCATAATAAAATTGGCATAGGCACAGCACTGGAAGTTACATGCAGAACTCCAGACAGGATTTCTTCGCTGACAGCCACGGGGATTTTGCGTTAGTTACGCATTTGAGGCGTTTGTTATCTTTGCGTGGACTTCAAAAAGCTCGTTAAGAGAAACCCAGGGTTATTGAAAAGCTTTTCTTTTACAGAATTTTCTGAAGCTTTAAACAGAAATTTCTGTTATTCATGCCAGATGTCTGAGTGATTCTACACCACCACAGAGACTTTTCCTTCTCCTTCCCATACTTCCATTTTCTCCGTAAGTGTTACTTGACTTCTCTTTTTCTCAAATATTATTGTAATTGTTCTAACAATAAAATTCTGACTAAAATAACAGGAAACTGAGAAAACAAAAGGAATGTTCATCTCTTTCCTCGAGATGGTTGCTGGAAGCCCCAAATGATTGACATAATGGAGGCAAGACTCAGTCTTCCTTGCCCCCATACCTCTAATAAATGGTTCAGCTTTACCCTGTTGTGGCTGACTTGATGGGTGCCCCTTACTTTGGGGGAAAGACGGTGGAGGGGAAGCAAATCTGGCACTTGTGTAACAAAAAGCAGGAAATGCTTGTGCTGTAAAGCAGTCAAAAGATGGGGAAGAGGAGTGAAAATGCAATGCACTACACTTACACATCTGTCTGAATGAAAACTCTACACCAGAGCTGCTTCCAGGACTCAAGGTTAGCTCCTCCGTGCTCCCCAGTTAGAGAACTGCCCTTCTCTGTGTTTGAGAGTGAAATCCCGTCCCTTCGGGATCACCACAGTTTCATACTGTTGGTTGTCGTGTGAGCAGGGACTTAACCTAAATAAATATTTTATGGCACCATCATAGAGTGTACACATCTTATACTTCTTGGGGGAAAAGAAGTCAGATATTAATTTATGATGCCATGTGGCAAAGGATGTGTCCATATGGCCGCGTTCACAGCAATCAAATAATGCCTCTGAATTCAGTAGGCACCAATGTGGCACAGCCCTGAGGAAGCTGAAAGAGACAAAAAATCATTGATTCAAATGAGGCCAAGATTTCACCTCGTGTTCTCAGCGTAGCAAATGTTATTGCAAACCCACGCAAAGCCAGTGGAAAGTGCAAATTACCATTGGAGTTTGACACATTCTTTACCAAACTGGCATAATTGATTTATATGAGTGTAGGTAATTAGAAGAGATGTTTCAGTTTCTTTCTTTAAAAATGTGAATTTTATTAACAAAATGGCAAGCTTTCCTTCAATGGAAGCAAGTCATATGCTGCAGGAGGAGCCACAAATTTGAGGAAAGAGCTGAGAGCCAAGATTTAGTGCAAACAGCATCACTGTACAGTTGAGAAAGCAGACAACAACTCACTTCCTCATGTAAAGTGGAATTAAGTAGAGAAAGGGAACCACGGCAGAAGAGGTTCCATTTGCAAAGGCAGATTAAAAGCTACTGAAGACAGAGTAAAGACACACAGGGAACATCAGGGGACCTTGTTGTCATAGGTAGATTTGGTTGTTTTCCATGGCTCTTCATTTTTTTTAAAGTAATTTGGTGAAACCACCCACTCCCTCCCTCCCTTCCCCATCTGATAACCCCTGTATTTTAAGTGAAGCTGCACTACTTATCATGGGCAATATTTTCCCAAAAATTGAACATAACTGATGAAGATGCCATCCTTTTCTCCTGTGAGAGTCAGCTCCATCTTGGCACATTGCTATTTGGTCAGGTCTGGTTCTGTCTGGTAGTTTTTGAGTATCACTGGGAGAAGAGAAAAAAATATAATAGCTGGATTGGCTCATGGATGTATAAATGTTATGTATTTTTGAAAATGCTGCATGCAGGGGAAAAAAACAACCCAGTTTGCAATCTGGTGTAACTTTCTTGCACTACAGGGTAGCTTTTCCTGACTTTTTTCACCCCACAGGGTAAACGGGGCTTCCAGGGCCTCGTAATTCTATTCTAGAGTGACCTCTTGTGTTGTGTCACTTAACTTCTGTTTGAATCTGTGTCTTTTCCTGTTTCCAGTAAAGTTATGAAGATATCACAGTCGCTTTGGGTGCTGGTTTTACTGTATGCAGCAAGCTCAGTTACACTCCCTCCCTTCTGCTTGTTGCTGAGTCAATGCCCTGCATTTACCTGTAATCATCCCAACTCACACGACGATTTTCCCCTTCTTCTGAATTAATTCTCATATATGTTCGGTTCTATCTGCAGTCTTTTAGTGGAATGACCAGATGTCTCAGAAAGCCTCAAGCAATGCTGGCATCAGGAGGCTTTGCCCTCATCCTGAGTGACTGCAGCCTGAGATGCCAATATGTTCTGGTTTGTAATGGATGATTGATTTGCAAGGCTGTTTTGCTCTGATTGTCCCTTGCTTAAAGAAGCATTGGGCCTTTTTAAAATTATTATTATTTTTTTCATTTTATACCAGGCAATATTTCCCCTGTCTGTGGTCTTGTGGCCTCTAAATCCTAACTAGCTTCTCTATTATTTGTGATTTTTTTCCCTTGCAGAGGAGTTCATGCTTTTTAAAATTTTAATGACAATAAAATTACACTGAAGAAATAACCTTATTAGTTGTCTAAACACCTTTGAATGTACAAGGATCAGCCGTGGTGGAAGAAGGTGGAAGCTCACTCCTCAGCAGCCATCCGGACAGATCATCACACTTTCTGTCTTCTCCTTCTGTGTGTGACCTGCTCGTCTCATCTCAAACATTGCATCCAAACATTGCATCCAAACATCTGGCATCCCCACGTCATAAACCTTTGCAAGCTGTAGCTTCAGACAGAACGGACAGCCCTGCAGTGAGACCCCTCAGGTTCTGGTGGGGTGTGCAGACACGTAGCCACGTTCCGCCTCTGCCAACATGAGGAAATCTCCACGTTCAGTAAAAAGACCATCGAACTGTTTCTCTGTGAAACCCCTCTCCGGGGTGGTAGAAGTGTGACTGCCAGAGTGGGTCCTGGCTGGTCAGACAGGAAAATGTCCTCAACAGTTGTCATAGGACTGGAAGTGGGATTTGTAAATTATGAGTTTACAGTCCTGTCTTTTCCCTTAGAATTCGACTGTCACTTCACTGAACAGTAGTACAATCATGAATTTAATCTATTCCAGCTCCCTGGAGACTTTAATGCATGCTACAAGTTGATTACACAACTTTTACAAATAACAGGAACTGAGCTTTTAATTCCTCATGCAAGGTACTAAAGCATAACCTGGCAGCGTATGTTTCTCTGCCTTACAGACTTTTTAAGCCGATCTGGCAAGAAAAAGGAGTGCCTGGGTAATCAGATTCTCAATGGTTTTAGTCAGGAATGGGTTATCCCAGAACAACACTCACAAATTACCTGCTTTTAGGTGTGAAGGATTGCTGGGGTGTTTTTAGAGCATTATTCTTCCTGCAGGACTACGTCTGCATTTTGTTGGGTAGTAAAAGGTGAATGAATGTCACTCACTAAGGTGGGTGTGAATTTTGCCACTGCATTCAAGACAGAGAGCCTGACTTTACTTATTACTTTTATTTTCTTCCACTCCAAGATCACGTTCTCAGATCATTACATTAACCTGTTTTCTGGAAAGCAGCCTTTTTGTGTCATGTTCAGATTTGGAAATACTTATTACTTTTATTTTCTTCCACTCCAAGATCACGTTCTCAGATCATTACATTAACCTGTTTTCTGGAAAGCAGCCTTTTTGTGTCATGTTCAGATTTGGAAATACTTATTACTTTTTCAAATATCTGGGTGCACTGTCGAGGTGCTCATGGAGGAATTTTGGGGTGTTCCTCAATATAAATCCTCTTAGGACTTTTCGTGTAGAAGAAAAGCACTTTTCCTTCAGAAGCGGGGGATCCTGCAGAGGTCCAGCTCTCCCCTAGAGGTCACTGCGATGCAGGGATTTGGGCAGCTCCAGCGGCAGCAGCGGTGCGGTCCCGCGGCAGCGCTGCCGGGGATCCGCAGCTGCGCCGGGAGGCTCCTTCGGGCTGCTCCCGCCTCCCTTCCTTCTGCCCGTCTCCCTTTCTTTTCCTCTTTATGACATTTAAGCCTTACCACGAGAAACCAGCCGGGAGTCAGCTTCTTTTCAGAAGACGCTGTCTTCTCTGGGGATCTTTTCTTCTGGTTTTTGGGGTTTTTTTTCTTTTGACATCTTCCTTTACACTCGGAAAAAAAAAAATAAAGAAGGACCAATATGGCCAATTATGGTAATTATTTTAGATTCAGGAGAAAATTCACTTTCAGCAGGTGAAGAACTTGACTTCTGGATTCTTCGGTGTAAATTCTCTATAGAAGTGGATTTTACTGTGGTGTGCAATTTAGGCTGCATCTGATTTTGCTTGCTGGCATGGTTTACCAGTATGTCCCAATTTTGTAGCGTAAGATTTGAGATATTTCTGAGTTGACTCTCCAGTTTCAGAGCAGATTGCCAGTAGCTCTGAGGCTCAGGATTGTGCAGACTGGTTCAAAAGCATCATGGTACTTTTGCAAGGACTCTGTATAGTGATTTCTTCATACTTTACTTTTGCTTTTACTTGGCCTTTTAGAACAACTGAAGATTAGTTGGAGCTATACTGTTGGTAGCATTCTAATGAACCACAGGCCAACGTTTTAATTGGGTGTGGGGAGAGAGAGCAAAGTGTCTCAGTTTAAATAAGTCTTTTCAGTCTTTTTTGAGGTCTGCTAAAATTTTTGAAACATCTTTGAAACAGAAGCTTCTTTGTCTCAATCCTAGGAAAAAAGATACATACTAAAATATGGGGAAAAAGTAAAAAAAAAATTCTGATTTTTCACAATATTGTGATCATATTCTCTCTACAGAAATTTGCCTGAGTAAGTTCTGCAGTAAATCAAATATATGTAGCCAGAAGAATTGAAAGAATTGTTGGCCAAAACTTTCTACATAGAGAAGTTTAAACCTGGAGAAATACCCATGGCTGGAAACAAGTGTATTCATGGAGCTGGGTGCACTGTGGTCCCTTCTATATGACGTGAACTGTAACTGAACAGAGCAGAAGCCCAACCTCGCATCACAATGTAAAATATGTAAATTTCCGCGAATAATAGATTTAATCCTATTAGAAAAGAGATTAAAAGTAGTTAAACATGTCAGCCTTGATTCTGCTCTATGACTTGTTAGCAGAGACAGAGATGTGTGCTTATCCTGGAGATGAACCGTTATGGCACCAGCAGCCTCAGCCTTCTCTTGGGAACCTGACATATCTGCAAAACCTCGCTGCTGTATTTTTCATTCTCTGGAGTTACTTTTAAACTGGCATCCGCTATCTAATATTATACATCCTGCTGATAATCCTGTGCTCGTTTGTTTTGTACTGGCCTAGCACTTGGAGGAGAAATCACAAACCCAGAAACGGTCTGGTTCCTCTTTTTTTTGGTGTCTAACTTCACTACTGACTCTTGGTAAGCCCTGTGGCAAGCCATTTAAACTCTCTACCTTTTGTTTTCCTCATTTACACAAGACTCAACATAGCTACATTAGCAAACATTGTGTGGGAATGATGCATTATTAACACAGGTTGTATAATCCTATCTGGATAGCACAGAAAGCACAGAAAATCGCAGGCACTCTGTTACTGAAATAACTGCTCTCTGACCAAATAGTTATGATAAAATACCACAACGGAGTGAAAAAGACATATTGTGAAATATTACATAGTTATATGGAAAAATTGAGGAAATACCACTGCCATAATCCATAAATAAAAACACAGATACAGAAATGGACCTTACGGAGTTTCCTAAAATGAGCTTTTTTGGGGTGGGGAGGGCGTGTGTGTAACACTTAACGGGGTGGAAGAAGTTAGCTGGACTGCAGTGGGGAGGAGTGATAGTGTTGGTTCTGATTATATTCTGGGGAGTGACGGGAAAAAAGTTGAATTTTAGAGGTTAGCTGGGATAAATGGAATAGGATCTCCTCTGGTGAAGGCTTGACTGTAGCACATGGAATTAATGGTCTCAGTTGGCTGCAGGGGAAGTACCTGTGCTCTGCAAGCACTTCAGTGTCCCTCCAAAGCAGAGCCATCGGACTTTTCTGTCACATGAGGCCACAGCAGAAGGGCAGCTGGAAAAGGTGAAGATGTGTCAGTTAACACAAAGTATGTGTGAACGTATGCATGCAGTTTGCTAACGTGAAATACCAAAGAATCAAAGTTCTAAGCAGAACATGAATTTAATGCTTTTTTTTTTTTTTGCATTTTCCTTTTTGATTTCATTTTAAAAACATCTTCTTTAGTTGTGGCTGATTAAATGCTTGGCAGTTATGGACTACAAAAGATCATAATAATCTTATTGAAATATGAAATTCTGGAAATTATCTGGAAATCTACCCAGCCTCAACCATTCAGTCTTTTCTTCAGTGTGGAAAGTTTTGCTGTTTGTGAGATGGGTTTTTACCACATAACAGACCCCTGCTCTTCCCTGTAGTGTAGATTGATCATCCACCTGCTTTGCTTTGCAATTGTTTTTATTCGAAACGGTTCTGATGGGGGTGAGACCATATAATTTTTTAGTATCAGTGGCAAAGTCCTCCTGCAGCCCACCTGGCCTTTGTCTGAGAGGCGGCCCCACTCAGGAGAAAGTGCTGTCCTACTTTCTGGATTCTGTCACTGTTGTTTAATGAGATAACAACATGCCTTATAATTTAGCTGTGACATATGATGGGGTTAGGAGATCCAGAGAGATTTCTCAGAGCTGCCAAATTTGATGCTGTTCTGTAAAGGATATTTCTTACCAGTGAGAAACCCTCCCATTTCTTGCTCCCTTCTCATCACCAAAAATGTATCTGTTTCTCTCTCTAGGTCAGCCTACTTCTTGGCAGGCTTGCAGCACTCCAGAAGAAGTAGGACAATGAAGGGGAGAAAAAACCTTGAAATAGGATGGTTTCATCAGTCCTCAACTCCCATCAGGCAGACCAGCAGCACCGACTCCTCTGCCCCAAACTGTGCTTCCTTTGGTCTTATTTGGGATCTTTAGGATTTCTGCTGCAATTATGGACACAAGAAAGATGCTCCTGCTGAGAGCACTAGGACAGTCCTCAGGAGCTGTAGGAGAAGATGGGCGTGTGTTCCATGGGTTGTAATCTGCAAGAACCAGAAGCAAGGGATAATTTCAGAGACTGGGATACAGGTGTTTTTGGCAGCTAGTGCAGTGTGTAACAGAGAGGAAAGAGGTGGATCTGTTTAAATGGGGGATTTTACGGTTGTGGGACAGGGAGGAGGAGAAGAAATCATCAGGAAGGGTAGAGAGCACATAGGAAAGAAAAACAGGCAAAGGGAAAGCGAGGCATGCAATCTGGCCTGGCTTGACTCCTCACAGAGGGCAAAGAGCAGTGAAGAGCCCAAAGGCTGGGAGAAGGAGAAGCTGGAGGGACTGGTCCTGCCCATACTGCCTGCAGGCTTGGCATTGCTTCCCTCTAATACAGCACCCCCCTCCCCACCCAGCATGAGGGCACAAACTGCCAGAACAGACAGAACCTACCCAGTGAAAGTACCTTTTATGCTGGAGGCACAACCCAGGTGAGGATTGTTTTCTTCTCAGCATGTCTGCTGTGCTAGACGTGAACTTCCCTTGCCAAAGAGCAGACACCTGTCATTTCTTGAGAAAAAGAATCAGTCTCTGTTGTGGTCTCTGGAGAGCACAGAGACAAACAGTGCAGCAGCTTGCTGGGGTGCTGGCTGTTCCAGGAATAAAACAGAGTGGCGGGGGCCTATTGAAGCCCAAGAGAAACAATAGAAGCCAACTGCTGCGGTGAGAAAGTGGCCATTTGCTGCATTGCTGCTGAAAGTGGCTGCCTGCTGCAGCCAGGGAGGGCAGAGGAAAGGGCTGGGAGAGTGTGCTGGGGCTGGGCTGCTGCGTCAGTACTGCCCAGGCTCCAGCCCCACGGTACCTCGGTGCGCTGCCTCTGCCACCTTGCAGCAGTTAGGAGCTGGGGAGAAAAATAAGGAAAGGAAAACAGTGAATGATGTTGCATGAAATCTGTTTTCCTGTCCAAATTTTACACTGCTGCGGACTTTCTGTGCTTGGAGGGAGTTGACATGGGCTTGTCAAAAATTTCCTGGCCTCTGGCTGAATCACAGCTCAGTGACACTCTGAGAGGGCCTGTGTGAGTGGCTGGTAGGGCTCTGGGCTGCCTGCCCTTGCCTCCACCATGGGCTTTGTGTACGATGCTGAATCCATCCTCAGCCTCTGTCTCTCTAAGGGGATCCCTCAGATCTATCAAAGCAATTCCATACATTTCATTTTGGCATGTTAGTGCCGCAGGTTGTGTGCCACAGGAATACATCTCTTCTGGAGAAGGATGTCAAGTCCAGGGGAGGGTGTATGGCAGAACACACTTTCCAGCCAGGGCTTGCCAAGCTGCCGTGCAACTGCTTCAAACAGACTTCAGGGAAATCTGCAGATCCAGGCTTTTCCCCAAAATTTACATCATTGGACTTCAAGTGGTGCTCAGCATTTGCTCCGTAGATCTGTTCCTAATGCAAAGCAGTGACAGAAGGGGTTGGACACTGCTGTTGAGCCACAATGGTTCGGTATTTAAAGGGTGGAGGATCAGGAGATAGCTCTGTGCATTATCACACACCACCAAACACTCCTGAGATACTGCTATGAACTTCAAATGAGTAGTAGAGGACTAACATCCATGAAAATAAGAGAAAATTAAAGATTTTGGTGTTTGGTGCTTTTAACAGGTGATATTACTGAATATTTACATGATTCTACTGAATATTTACATACTCATACTTGGATTTCACACAAGAGTTTTACTAATAAGCCTATTTATAGAAACTGTGAATTTGAAGTGAGTATTAAGAAGAAAAATTAAACCTTTAAATGCAATAATTTACTGTCATCTTGCTTCTGAGAACCAGTGTCCTAGAGTGACATGAAGCAAGCGACTTGTGTTCTAGTTGAATTTGCCCAAACTAACGTATCAGATGGCAGTTCAAAATTGTCCATGTTGGGTTGGAAATAAAAATGGTAGAAAAATTCCTGTGCTTTTTGCAGTAACTGAAAACAGAGAAAAACAGCAGAAGTGGGTTTAAAATGATTTTTTAAAAACATAGCATTAATGAAAAAGAAGGCAGGGGGAACTCCCTGTGTGTCACTTTCCCCTAATACTTTAAGGAGAACTACAGAAATAAAGAAGTCTCTCAGGGACAGATTTCAGACAGAAGACATCCAAACTTCCTAAATGAATTAAGAACTGTGAGGTACTTGCTCAGCTTTATTCACTCTGCTATGGTTTAAGAAGCAGGGGAACACTTAGTTCTATCAGTTTACTTCTATCAGAATCATTCAGAGAGTAAAATCTTTCATCTCCTGAGGGAATATAGGGAGAGATGAAGTGAGATCTCCGGTCAGTACATCAGGTTTTCCATCTGATTTGTTTCCAATACGTGGGAAAAGCATAGCAGATTGCATGTTGCATTTATTAAAGAGCATACACATGCATTTCAATCACAGCCTCCTTTCTTAGGATGCAATTGGGAATTATCTTTTTGCATTCGCAGTTAGAGGGCAGAGCTGATGCAAAAGTGTAGTGTAAAGTGGAATGTCCATTAAAGTAACCTACCCTGCTGAGAAACTGTCCATTCTAATGGGGGAATATGTCTGTGGAAAGAGTGATTTCATTCCAGTTCAGTGGTGCAAGGACACAAGTCTTCGGCCAATGGTGCTCAGATTGAGAAAGTTCCTGAAACAAGGTGGTACTGGACCAATGCTGAGGAAAACAAAGCCTTTCTTATGAAAGAAACGGGGAAATTCTCACAAATTTGAACTATCAGGCTGATGCTTTGCACCAGAGTGAGGTAAGGTAGTGTTGGAATCACTCTTCTTCCTCAGCGTGACCTTTGCGGCAATGGCACATAGGCTGCAAAATAATATTAACTATTAGGCTTTTCATTTTGAATGAGACTAAACAAGGACTCCGATTTTGACCAAAGACAGCCCCGTAGTCTGTAGTTATGCTTGATTGAGATAGGCTCTGACAGCCAACATAACGACAGCCAGACCATTCTTTAACATATTAACCCTTGTGACCTAATTCGCCATCCAGAAAATGCAGATAGGAACCTCAACAACCTTTTTAACCATTCACTTCTCAATGACATTTGATTTTCCATTTGAAATGTCAAAGCATTTGTGTTAAAATTTTAAAGATTTTTAGCATTTCTGCAGAACAGATGCAGCCATTAGGCACTTGCTCAGCTTTAATTCAAAACCTCTCTCTTTAGCCACCAGTGCTCCCAGCAACATTTGCAAGCTCGAGGCTGAAGACCTTGGTTTAACAGAATGTTAACCACCCCCACTCCATCGTTTAAACATTTGCTGATTATCAGTAAATAAAGTTGAAATTGTACAGAGGGGCTGGGAGGTGGCAGGAGAGAGCAGAAGGGAAAGAAGACAGGAAGCAGGAAAGGGAAAGCTGGAAAAGGTGTCCTATTTACTTTTGCAGGGAAGCCCTTATTTCTCTGACTCATTTGAAAAAAGACTCAGAAGGGATAATTCACATGACGCAGCACAAAATACAGAGAGAAAAAATCCCTGCCCTTGAATTGGTTTCTAACTGGCATTACACTATCTATGCATATTGACTGCATTTATCTTCAGCGTCTGGCTTTTTCCTTTTTTCCCACTAAAAGCAAAGCATGAAGTGCTCTGGAAGCTAACCCTAGTCTTTTCTGGGCAAGAAGATTTAGATCAACATCTGTACAGGAATATCAAAGTTCAGTTTACAGCAATCCCCATGTAGTTAACTGTAGCCTCTAAGTAATTCTAGCAATGTGCCAATTTGCGAATATTGTAACAACCCTTCCCATTATAATTTTTAGAGACCAGTGGAGTGAAAGCATGAATTGGTTAGTTGATCTTCTCTCTTTTTTATTTTTATTTTTTCCTGGTTTTTTCTTTCTCTACCTTCAGGAGTTGTCTGCTGCCAGCACTTTGGGTGTACACGTTGCTCTTTGTGAGCAGGGCAGGATGCCTTCCATCCAAGTATGTGTCTTATTTCTTTATCACATAAATCAAATATACTCTGGGTCTGTTCCTTTGGACTGGGTAATAGAATAATATCACAATGAGGACTTGTGGGCTAAGAACGTGATGTTTGCTCAACAGAGCTTAAAATCCTCTCTTGCTGAAATAAACCTGAAAAACCCTGCTGTGTAAATTGTTGATGTAGCTGGGTTTTGGACTCTCAGAAACTTGTCTTTCCTAGAGTTTTGAGTGTATGGATCAGCATTAGTCTATTGCAAGCACAAAGCATGACAAAACTTTCACTGACATTTACTGCAGAGATGAGCAGATGAAATGTTTTAAGAAGTGAAGGATAAATCAAAACATGCTAAGCAACAGCCCAAGTGTCCAGCCCTCAAAAAATCTCTAGAGACGCTTGTTGTTTCATCTTTTTTTTTGAGAAGCGAGGTCTCACTTGCTGACTTTTTTCTTGGTTAAATGTTTACTTTTTGGTTTTCTTTTTATAAACCAGAGGCTGAAATTGCTCACACAATTTCATGATTCAAAAGTATTTGGATTTTGAGAGAAATCACAAATATCTCCTCATTGGCAAGTAATTTACAGTAGCATCTTCAGCTGCAGACTTTGGGGGTTTTTATGGTGAGCCTCTGAGCCATTTAAGTGGGTGTGGTGTACCTGGGCTGGCCCTACTCACGCTCAGCGGTGATGCTCAGCAGCTGCAGGATCTGTCTCTTGTCTTCTGCAGCGTGGCTCTGCCTTCACACCTCTGCCGGTTTCAGACGAGCTCGGATGGTGGGCAGAACTCCCTGTCTTTGTTGTGACTGCAATGCAGACACATACTGTGCTTCCTCGCCTAGAAGAACAGAAGACAAATCGGGATTTGCCACAATCTGCATTAAGAGGTTTATTCACTGTGAGTGTTAATGATAACTGCAGGAAAACAGCATGCCAGAGTGTGGCAGCAGCTTGTGCTGTCAGAGCACATATCCCGTCCCACCTCTGACCAACACAGCCGTGCTGCCAGAACAGGATGGGGTTGGCCTTTGTAGAGAAACAGATGAGAATAGAAGGAAGCAACCATCGGACATCATGAAAGCTCTTGTCCAGTTGTGGCTGCAGGGTTGACAACTCATGTCTTCCTAGCCAAGTTCTTCCCCTCTTTTGGAATGTTTGTCACAACAGCCTGTCACCCTCCGGACTGCTTGGGCATTTCCAACCACGATCCCAATGAGGGCTTGTACAGTTTGGGAGTTTTGCACAGTCTTTCCTGGAGAGGGAAAATCACAATGAATGCTCCAGTGAACAGAATGAGAGTGGGCTATGATATTAAATTTAAGACTGTGACAGGATTAGACATAGTTCTGTAGCTCTGCCAGTCTCAGAAGACCCCAAATCTGCCATGACTAATTCTCTGGTAAGTCTATTGCCATTTCTTTTCCTGCACCTTTTTTTTTTAAATAGGTTGAGTTAGATTTTTAAATGAAGAGCAAGTTGGTGCAACCACGTGCTGAGTCAACTCCCCTTATAAGTTTCTTTTGCAATTGAAGGCTCAGTTCTACCAGTGTTTTACTTTTTAAGGTTTTATCACCACTATTGCTGCCTCCTTGTCACAGCCACAATTAACAGTGGAGACGTCAACAGGAAGTGCAGCAGAGGAGACAGGAGCACAAGGGTTGTTTCAGTCCTCGAGGGGAAATTCCCTGAGGAAAATGATCTCTCAGGACACATTGAGTACTTCTCTGAGGATCAGTGGAATGAGGAACATTGCAGTGCAGCTCTAAGTCTGTAAAAGTTGACTGCAGCTTGAGTGGTGCTTTCTGGAAAGAAACAGCACAAGGAAATACTGAGATGCACCGACCTAACTTTTGCATAAAATTACCCTTGGAATAACAGCACATTCCACCAGTACTGTCGTAAATGGTCATTGGCATTCAGTCAGGGAAGGAAACTACTGTCCATTCAAGATTTTAGATCCTGCGAAGAAACAATGGAAACATTCCTGCTGCCCTGGAGGTTTGTAAAACCACCAGGGCTCAATGGCAGCTCCATCTCATGGTGAAACTACTTCTGCTGTCCAGGCCCAGGAGGCACAGACCTCCTCCAGGAGCTTGTCCAGAGCCCAAAGAGCCGCTGCAGCTCTGTGGAATGGGTGTGTCCTGTGAGGTGGGCTACACCTCTCGGACCTGGCCAGAGGGTGGCTGTAACTTGCAGGGGAGGGAGGAGTTTCCGATGGTCTCCCCTCGATGAGTCTGTGGGTCCTAATCTGACACAGGGGATGCTGCTGCTGCCAGAATAGGAAACGAGAGGTTTTGGCTGATGCTGTTTGATTTACAGCTCCATGAAGGGCAGCACAGAGTGGCACTCTCTTCACACTGAGCTGTGCTCTTCCCCGTTGCCAGTGGGAGCCTTGAGGACACCAGAGAGCAGAGAGGTGCAAAGTGTCCCAGGATTTCTCCACAGAAGATGACAGTGTGGCTTCCCAGTGCTGATCAACAGGCATCTCATTGGCCTCTAATTCCCCTGACTCTGCCTATGGGGAAATATGGGATGGAATTTTCCACATACTTGTGGAACTTCTATACTTGTGGAGGGAATTTTAATCCTTATGGAAGACTACTGTTCTGCTGTAACATCTCCAGATAAATAGCTATCTTTATTTCCTTTTTGTCCTAAGCTCTGGATTTTTTATTCTTCTTTAATTTACTTCTGCTTTGTTGTGGTATAAATGTTTATCTTGATTTTCTGTTGTTCCTAGATTACTTACTATTGTCCATATAGCTAAGTGTTTGGTGCTCTTACCCTGGAGTCATACAGTGGCTAAGAATGGAAATTAATCCCAAAATGTGCTGGTAAGGTCCAGAGAAGAAAGAAATACGAATCAAGGGCACAGAAACCAGAGCTGTGTAAAGGAAGGAGGCTCTCAGATGCTAAGCAAAAGTGCTTTCTTTTTTAAACATTTACTAGCAGAGATGTGTGGTTCACCCAGATTTGTTCATTTAATACAACATGCAACCACAGATTTTTTGCCCCAAAGAGATTACTTGAAAAACTTGTACTTCTGGACTTCAGTGATGTTTGCCAAATTGTAGTCGATGGTGTGACAGTTTCACACTTAATCTGTAATGGAGTCAGTAGCCAGTTGTTCTCAGCAACTCTGAGCACGAGTTCAGGCCACTCTTTCCGGGTGGGGTGTGAACTGGAAGGAAAGGTGATGTTCGTATCTACAGTGGTGATTCCTGGCTACCACGAGGACATTGGGATGCAACCTTTCGGCTGTGGAAAAGAAAGCAGCTTGGCTGCCTGTGTTACACGGAGACAGAGTCACACAGCTGGGTAATCTCGGGAGCAGGAGGTGTCCTTCATCTCTACAGCTGCGTCTGATACAACTTCATTTGAAGCCAAGTGTAGATTTTGGACAGGGAGAAGTTTTTTTGTCTCTCCTTTTAACTAGAACTACCGCATTGCAAATGGCTGTAGAATCAAATATGCAAGAGTATGTGCCTGATTTTATTAGTAAAACCTTTCCTAACAGTTACGGGGAACAGCTGTTGCCCTATAAAGACACAGGCATTTTATTAGCCCCCCCTTTCTTTTTAACTGTGCTAAATAATTGTTGTCTCCCCTTAATTTTTCCATTCCATCATCACTGTTTGATAATTGTCTTTATGTAGGATATTTTCATTGACTTGACATTTCTCACAACAGCTAGAACAAAAGTGATTTGTTTGAGCTGTAGGAGGTACCATGAATTAATAGCTCAATTCTATATTGTGTTCTCATTAAGGAGGAAGACAAGTCATCTTTTTTATGAGTAACAGTTTTACCTTGTAATATTTCACAGCAAGCAAAGACAGCCCTGGACACCTACGGTGTCTCAATCAGAGGGTGACAGACAGTGCAGTAGCGTACACCCTGTCTTCAGTATGCTGCTGTCAGTCACCAGCGACTGAAGCTATTCATGGCCCATAATAATGCACAGTTGCTTTGCCGGAGAAATACCATCACTAAACAAACACAGTGCATTGCCAGGTATTGAACTGCTTGTAGATGTTTTTAAAGCTCTGAAAATTTCCTTTTTTTAAAAAAAGACATTATTCTTTCCAGTCTGTTGAAGTGATTTTATGGGTTGTTTGTGTAACCCTCTTTCATGAAAATCATCCTTCTCATGGACTTTTCTGGGACTGTTGGTGGGAGAGGAGATACCAGCACAGTGGGTTTCCATTATGGTCTCTACTGTTAGCATTTGGAAACACACTGGGACATGGTAAACTTTAGGAAGATAAGAACAGGGATATGTTGCATATAATCACTCAGTCGAGACATAGTTTTTCATTAAAGTATTCATCAGTTTATTGGACAAAGTTTAGGAATATAAAACAGTTCGAGTAATTTCTTCAGGACACAGAGTCTGGAAATAAAAGGCCAACACCCATTCACCAGTCTTCCCTTTCACCACTTTAAAGTTGGAAAAATTATAGAGTTCATCAACTACACCCAGCAAATGAAAAGCTTGGTCAGAGACCCCAGTGAGGAATTTGTATTTGATTTCAAAAGGAGTGGAATGGGTGTCTAAGTAATAAAAAAAGCATTTATATCCCTGCTAGAAAAATAGCTTAGTACTAAAGGTTGTAATCTTTTGGGCTGAATTCTTATCCTTTTGGAGTCCATGGCAATTGTGCCACCATCTTTTCTTATGATTGAGATTACACTACTAATATAGTTTGATCCATCTTGCATTAAAAAAAAATAAAAGAAAAAGCCTTACCATCCTCTTTTTATATACTCATGAAATATGCCCACTTTCACATAAAGTGGTTTTGGTAACTTTTATTTCTTGCCTTTGGGCTTGATTTCAAAATATTGTAATATATTTGGCTTTTGTAACTTTCACTAATTAAACCATCTAAAGCAGATGGAATTACAGAAATTACAGGGTTTAGAATACCGTCCTAATTGGTTTACGATCTATGTGACACCACAGTGCCATTCAGACTGTGTAATGTATAAGGACTGCACAAAAGAGAATTCTTGCCAATTAATTTTCTTAAACTCCATTATCTGGAATTTTTGCTTCCTTTTAATTTCTTTTCTGTTAAGCTTTTTCCTGGTGTCCTTTCTGCTGTGGGAAGAGAGAAAGCATCCCATTGACATACTGGGGCTTTTTCTGTTTGCTAAAAAACCCCAAATAATTTTGTTTTCATCTGCAATGGAATAGAACAAGGGAATAATAGAATAAAAACCAGTGAACTTAAGAGAAATAACCTATATTACAAATGCAAAATAGTCATCGTGCACTCTGATACATTTTAAAACTATGGGGATTTGAGAATGGATAGAAAAAGACCCCATTTTTTGAGAATGTAGTCACAAAGTTGTAACAATGCCGTGGTTCCCTTGCACAGAAGGACAAAAAATCCTTCTGTTTCTTTAAATTATCTCATTTTGCCATTTAGACATGATTTTAAAACTCACGATTCCCTTTTGTTGCCATGGTAACAGGTTTTGGCCCTCATGGTGACAGAAAAGTATCTCAGTTCTTGTTCCTCTTTGAACACATATGTTTCTATGTATAGCTGAACAGGCAGAGGGAAGGGAGGTGTGACAAGATCGCACCTTTTGGAGCAAGGTAACACCTTGTGCCAAACCAAGGCTGTGCTGAGGAAATAGCCTGTAGCAAGGACAGATTTATCCCGCTTGGTTCCTGTCTGGGCTCATTCAGACTCCAGCTTTAATGATGCCAGAGAGGTTTGCTCCCCCTGCTTCCACCCCCCTGGCACCCCCTCTTTCCTAGGTGACATTTTAGGATTTTTTAGATATGAAGCAAGCATTTGAATGAAATCTAGTTTTAGGGGATTCCTATGGAGCTGGCTGCTAGCATCTTGCAGCGTTGCAGGGGTCAATTAAGAGAAACAATTATCTGGTTTTAAAGCTTTAATAAGAAAAGCAAATCAAATTAGAAAAAGCTACAACAACAGAAACTGAATAGAACAGAAAAGCAAAAAGAAAAAGAGGAAAAGAAAAAGTGGACAAAAAGTAATGTTAAATAGCATGGAGCATGACTAATGGCACAAGCATGTTAAAATCATTGGGAAAATGTCCTTGGAAGACAAATGAATTTTCAGCAGAATAATTAACTTAATTAACAAATTTGCATGCATATTCATCAGGCTATTGAAGTCTTTCCAGCACAGCTTGATGAGCATTGGTGTAATAATTGTCTCATTTACATTCTGCAATCTACTACAATTTGGGGCATGCAAAAAAGGCCGACCTCTTCCTTTTGACTTTCTTTAGGACCCTGACCCTCTCAATAAATGCGTGCAAACAACATGTAGTGTCCAATGTTTAGCCCTGTGTTCCACACTTGATCAAAAAACTTGCTCCCCCTCTGCCACGCTTTCCTACCTTTCACTTCCCTCTTCCTTTGCTTTATTTTTTTTCCCTTTGGCCCAGGTTCTCTTTTTTGCCTCTGCTTGCTCTCCTGGGTAAATCTTGGCACGAGTTCTGACTTCAAATCTCCTGGGCTGCCAGACTGCATCATGTAAAAATTGCCATTTTCCTCTATCTCTGCAGGGCAATCTTTAAAGGCAGTAAGGTGTGACGCTCCAGACTGGCAGCTTGGCAAGAAAGAGCCCATGGATACCAACACACAGGAATCTGGAGGGTTCACTCTGACAGGCAGTCAGTATTGGGAACAAAAGAAATTAAAAAAAATTTTTTTTTACATATTGCAGGCATATGGTCACAAGACCAGCAGAAATATATTTAATTACTGATATTGTCTGTTAAGCAGAAATAATGTACCAACAGCAGTACCTTATTTTTTTTTCTACTTAGATTTTAATAAAGTGAATTAAAAGAGGCCTCTAGAACATAGTTGGTTCATAGAGTTGCATTTCATATCCATTTACATTTTTATCATTTGCAAGTAGAATCCAATCACTTGATTTAAACTACTGTGATTATTTTAGCATGATTTTCTTTTTAAATCTGAATGAATATTTTTAAATGCAATTAGGCCATTTACTGGCATTTTTGCTACCTTGTTTTAAATCAAACCCTTCAACTACGCAGGATAGAGTCCCTACAATGGTTACAACCGGTATTAGGAATGCAAATTGTGTTTAGAACTGAGTTGACTTACAAGACAGCAGCCTGAATGTTTTGTACCAAACGTACATTTGTACCAAATGTAACTCTCGCTGTGTTACTTTCCAGGCTGCATAACAACACTGTGCAAGCTGTTTTCCTCAGAACATACAATCATAGTAAAATTATGTTCCCTGACTTCTGGTTAAAAAGTTCACCGGTAAAAGAAATGCAGGACCTAAACCAGGATGGATATGGAAGGTAAAAATGCCGATCCAGGGTTGCAATATAGAATTCCCAAGCCTGTTAGCTTTTGTTTGCCTCTCCATCACTCCAGAGATGCCCGAGTACCCAGAACTGTGCTCACACCCTGCACCACATGGAGCAGAGCAATGCTGATTCCCAGCTTGTGGAAATATGAGGATCCAGAAACATCCATATTCCATTGTTTCTGTCCCTTCAGCAGCTTCAGCCAGAAAGTATGATATGGGTGTTCCTCATGAATATCAACAGAATTGGACCTTTCGGGAAATGCTGCTGTGGCATTTCCTTCTGAAATATTGCTGCTGCTGGGATTTATGGAGCGAACCTCAGCCGGACCTGAAGCAACAAAATATAATTCCCCTCTCAGTCTGACGGAATTCAAACCTATCATTAGCCAAGAAGGTACTCTGATCAACCAGTTGTAGTGTGTTTTGGCAGAAGAGGAGAACATTTCTGCACTTCTTCTGTTGGAGTGATTCTGTAGTTAATTACCAAAAGACAATCTAGATAAAAGCAATGAAGTTGCTACAGTCAGACCTCTTTCAAGAATGTAAGCTGCACTGACATGGTTGATGGAGGTGAATTTTTTCATCGAAGTATAACAAGAAAGAGTTAGAAAACATTTAAAATTAAAATTTCTTGATTGGCTAGGATATTTATGGTCCATTCAAATCTGTAAACTAGATAAAGTTTAGCAGCACAGAGACACCATCCAAAAGTCACAACTTGGTATTGTTTAGCTTACAGAAAAGAGATATTTTTTTTAACCTTTGAAGAGTGCAGCATGTCCTCATCAAACTTTGAGTTCTTCCTTTACAAGTATTGGATGAGTTTCAAAGACTTTCACAGAATGTGATTTTCCTGATTTCAGCCAGGATAAGGTTAATTTCTGCAGTAGCCAGGAGAGAGCATGGCTAGGACCTGGAGTTAGTCTCTACTGAGACAGGGCCAGGGGAGGGTGGCTGCAGAGGGTGGGGTCAGGGATGGAAGCGGGGGTGGAAGAGCAGGGCAGGTGGGAAGGCAGTCTCTTTCAGGGAGGGGAAGTCCTTTTCTGGTAACAAGCTGGAGAACACCATTCCTAAACCACAACAGGCGTTCATTAGTTTGCCAGTTAAAAGCAGATTAAAACTGGGTCATTTACAGACTTACGCACCCGTGTCAGTTCAAAAGTACCAAATGGTCCTAGCAGCACTATAACAGTCATATAAGACCTTTCATATAAAGCTAATTCAGATCTCATGTTTAGACTGTGTTTGAAGAACATACACTGTAATTAAGCAATGTTATTAATAGTATTTTCCAGTTGTAGTTACTATTACAGGCTAGAATATGTGTCCTGGTCAGCAGATTTTATAACTCTTAAATAGAACCTATATAATACAACCAATTCTGCCAAGAACCATCTTTCCACCCAATGTTCATATGCTTGCAACAGTTCCACTGATTTCAGTGGCCCCAAGGAAATTGCACATGTCAAGAGAGAGTTGCTTGGTCCATTTTTCACTGCACTTGACAATTACGCTGCTTGTTGCTGTTCAGGGTTTCAGTGGAAAACGTTCTTCTTACGGGTGACCAGGTAGAGAGGGCTCACAATCTGGCTGTACTCTGGAATGTGCATTCTCCAAAAGCCTATGGCACCTAGGAAGGCCTGCGTTTCCTTCTTGTTGGTCGGTGGAGACATCGCGGTGATCTTATTGATGATCGGTGGGAATCGGACACTGTTTATCTTGTTACTTTACTCCCAAGAACTGGATCTCTCGAGCAGGTCTCTTAACTTTGCTCTTCTTGATGGTAAAACCGGCTTCCAGGAGAATCTGGATAATCTTCTTTCCTTTCTCAAACCCTTCTGCTGCTGTGTTCTCCCACACAATGACGTCACCGATGTACTGCAGATGTTCTGGAGCGTCACCCTTTTCTAGTGCAGTCTGGATCAGCCCATGGTAGATGGTAGGATTTTCAGAGTCTCTCTTTTCTCTGGTTCAGCTTCTCCCGAAGGTTTGGCCTGGCTGGGCCAGGGGGTCTGGCAGCTCCTGGTGAGGGTCCCGTCACTGTCTCCCCTGGAGATGGGCTGATTTTTCCAGATGGGGGAAAAAAAAGCAAGCCAGAGTCCAAAAAAAGAAAAAAAGGGGAAAAAAACCCCAAAGAAAACTGCAATCCCAGTGTGAAGGGGGAAAAAGAAAAACCTCTGTCCTAACTCACAGCTGGACAGACTACTGGGGGAAAAAAACAAACCAAAAAAACCCCAAAACTTGCGCTTTATCTCAAAGAGAGAAAAACAAACCATGCCAGGTTTCTCCCTGCCAGCTCAAGGTTACAGGACCCATTCTTGGGCTTAAGCAGACAATAGGAAAAAATACAGAGCATAAAAATCACCCCAGGACAATTCCTCTCCTTTGCTTTGTTTGTTTCTCCCTAGACCCGAGGTGATTGAACAATAGGGTTTCCCTTTTCCTAATCTCAGTAGTTTAATTTACAGTCCAAAGTTCCAGTCAGGCATCTTCATGGAGGCTTCTTTGGCTGTAGCTTCTTTATACAGTTTCTTGTTATAATGAGCAAAACTTTTTAACAATGTTTAAGGCACAAGCCATTTCAGGCCCTGACAACTGCTACACGGCGATGGGTAATTTCAAGGCTTTCATAACATGGCTGCTTTCTCATTCCTGCAAATTGAGTCAGTAGCACTAGAGAGAACTGAGGAAGGAAGCAGTCCTGTGGTCACAAATGAAAAAAAATTTTTTTTTCATTGAAGAAATAAGCTCATCTGAATTACAAAAGAAGATTCTGAAAGTATCATATAGGGACATGGTGGAGATTTTCTTCATTTGAGTGCTCTACCTTGAATTCTCATTTTGCTAAATTAGTTACTTGCACTTGTGACACTGTATAGTTTAAGATAAGTGAAACCCTTTACAATATTTTTAGCAATTTTACATTCTTATATTAATTTGATGTTTCAATGGCTAAACTGAAATAAAAACAGTGTTTATTTTTATACAAAATTTACCATATTTGTTTTGTGACTCTGTAATACTTCTCAAAAGATAATTTTTTTTAAGTTGTTACTTTAAAATTGGAATCTCAATGAAAAGAACAATCAAAACATTTTATACTAAAGTTTTAAAGCAAGCATTTAACTTCTCAGAAAAAAGCCCCAACTTTTGTCAGCTGAGATTGTTGACAGGCTTCAACATGACTGTGAGCAGGCTCTGTGGGGTTTTATACTGGTTCTCAAGCTGCAATTTTGATGAATTTCCTCTGAAACCGTGGCTGACAGACCTGTACAACATGAGAGAGGGAGGAAGCCTGGGGACTGGGTTGGAGCTCAGGATTTCTCCACTTCTTATGCCACCCACCTCGCTACAAACCCCAGACTCTTCCACCCCCCCAATCCATGAGTCAGTGTTGGCCATTTCTGTCTTTCAGTGATATCTAAAGCCAGCTGGGCAGTTTTCAGCTCTGCAACCTCACTCGATCCATCTTGTCCCTCAATAGCTCTGCGACTCACCGTGTGGGACTCCATACAGCATTTCCATTTTCAGTGTATCCCTACAGTACAGCAGGAGCCATCATTAAAGAGAATGTATTGCTTTTGATTTTCTGGTAGCTGATTATACGGTGGGGCCTTCTCAGTCCAGGACACATTCTCCTCCTCCTCTTCTGGTGATAGCTGCTCTGACACTTTCACCTTTGGGCCACTTCATGGTAACTTCCGAGATCCCTAGGAAATGTGGTTTCCTGTCCAAGTTCTCTGTGTGATCAGTGAGATCCAGCTGGTCTATGGAGCATCAGTGGCACGATGTGTGGAAGGGACTTTCCCTTTGAACATCCAGACCAGCACAGAGTGCCAGGAGGAGCAGTGCTATGGTGACAATCACTTCTGAAGCAGCTTGAACCCCTTCATGAGCTGCCACTGTCTCTTTTTCAGTTGGGGTGTTACAGGCCTCAGATCCTTTGTATTCCTGACTCCAGAACCCCAGGGCTCATCCTCAAGTCTCTCTGGGTACCTTTTTTGCCAGAGACTGCAGGAAGGACCATTCTCCCCAGCTGTGGTGTAGAGGACATTTTTCTCATTTTGTCCTGTTCTGACTGGCCCAAGGGTTACTGAATGAACAATCTCCTGTTTAATTTGCTCACAAGCTTCTTGTTGTTCAGGACTCACCTGAAATAATTCTTCTTCTGGGTCACTTGGTGGAGAGGGTTTACAATCTGGCTGTAATCTGGAATATACATCCTTCAAAAATGCACAGTGCCAAGGAAAGCATGTTTCCTTCTTGCTGATTTCCCAGTGGTAGAAGCCAAGGCCAGGTCAGGCAAGCAACTCTGAATACACATCCCAAATGACCCTGTTTGCCCTTGATGTTATTATGCCATAAACTGATATCATAAAGTACATCAGGAAAGAAATCCTGATCCCTCACTCCACTCTGCAAAAGAGCACCATGGTGGGCACATATTGCATACAGTGAAACATGTACAGGGTTATATACCACAGACACATGAAAAGACTGAGCAGCTTTGTAACCAGAGGGCTCCACAGCTAATACACAAATGCTGAGATCAAAATTGTTTCCAACCTGTTCTGAACGTATCTGTTGTTATGTCAACACTTTGTGCCTCACATTGGGAGCCAATTGTGAGCTTACCTGTAGGGATGGGAGACAGTGCAGAAAGCCTTGCTCAAATCAAGGTAGACAACATCCACTGCTGTCTCCTTGTCAACCCATCCCACCATAGCAGATGCTCTACACTCTGTGCTGGGATAAACCAGATGACAATTTAACCTGGATCTATTGTCAGCACGAGACCAGAATATCAAGTCCCTTCCAGAGCTGCATGCTTCTATTTAGGATGAAAATAAAAGCCTCTGGTAAGGGTAGAGAGAGTCGTTCGTTTTCAAGAAAATTGGTACTTTAGAAGATGCCTGACTTACTGAACGGAAAACAGAGCAATAGGCAGCTTCTCAAACTTCTTGGTAGGATATTTTTTAACACCATACTTTGTGCATTTTTGTCATGCATTGCCAACATGCCATATGCTTATAACACATGGTAAAAGCATGGGTAAGAAAATGTAATTGTGACATGTAAAGACAACTCTGGATCCATAATATTTCGGAGTTAAAATACTTGTGCATTTGTTATACAAGTTTAGAGGACTTTTCTATCAGCTCTTTGGATATGGATCACTGAAAGGGATAAGGTACCTCAGACTTAGCAGATTCCACAGAAAGAGAACAAGGACTGGATCAGGTGGTATCAGCCAGGCTTTCAAGGCTGCAGTCCATAGTTTGCTACTGATTTTCAGAAGTTAAAAGCTTTTCACTTGAGTGTCCTGGAAAATCAGATTTAACTGATTGTTTCTAAAGTGTTTAAAAATTACATGCACATACAAAAGAACTGAAGTGCTGTATTTATGATTCAGTTGTGTAATGGCCTGCTTAGGTCTTCTGTTTTTCTATACCTAAAGACTAGCAGCTCTTATCTCAAAGAGTTTATACCGTGAAGAGATAATGAAGATAGTTACTGGTAGAGAAAAGAAGCTAATGAGTGATAAAGAAGATTTACCTGAGTCACACAACACACAGTGATGGATTTGGAATAAAATCTAGGCTTCCTGCATTCCAGACCAGTTTCAGACTTACTAGATCTTGCTGTCTTCAGCTACCACTGTTACTCATCTCCCTGGAGAGACGAGGAGCCCAGCAGCTGTCGTCACACGCTGGCATATGGGGCAGACTCCTCTTCAGAAGTTGCTGCAGGAGTTTCTTTTTCCAAACATGCCACAGATAAAACCGACTGTGTTTGAGAAAAGCAGACAATAGAAGAAAATGCATGAGAAATTGCAGCTAGGGACCTTAAGCTACCAACTCATTCAGGAACATGGGCTCGACCCGTGACTGAGCAGAGAGAGGCTCTTTCATGGAGAGATTCAGTGACAGAACACAGCTAACATGCCTGAGTCAGGCCAGGCTTACAGGTACACACATTTATAAGTGGGCACTGAGGCTTAGAAATTATTCCAGTAGTTGATTGAAGAACATTTTATTACTTGTTCCCACTAAAAATACTACCATGATTGCAAGGTTACCTGCCACCAGACAGTATGCAGACTTCTCAGAGATGATGTGTATGATAGAGCTTTTATCAGAGACACCCAGGCACGAGACACTGCAAACCCAGTGTTAGTCTGTTCCTGGTCTCTTCCTTTGCCTTCTTTCTCTCATCAGGCCACTGGGCGTATCATAAACTAAGAGCAGAGAGAAGGAAAGGTTTTATTTCATTTATCATCGCCTCAAACTTATAGCCCAAGTGGTCCCTCAGTTCAGACAGGTTTAATTTCATTCATTCATCTAACAACAGAAAGCAAAGCCAAGATCAACATACGATTTTGTTCATTTACCATGCCCCCAGAGGGCTCAGAATGGAGTTTACTAATACCTTGATGGTAATGATGGTGAAATACTCCAGACTTTTACCTCCAGAGATTTCAGCATTTATAGTGACAGGAGTATAGATTTCAAAAAAAATCACAGAACTGTCTTTACTATTTGCATTCCTGGCACTTAACACATTCATTCACATTAAGTTTCAGGGCTTGCTTAAAGAGATTGTACTGAAACATCAAACATACGAATATGCTCTTCCCTGGCTGATGAGAAAGAAGGTTTTGAAGAACCGGTGCTGCCCACAGTCAAAACATGTAATATCTTTATCAGGAAATGGTGTGTCCCATCTCCCTTTGAAGTGTGGGATAATGCAATCCACATTGAAGAAACTAATTTTCAGCATGTCAGCCCCAGCTGCAGGTTTTCCCTGCAGGGTGCCTTGCAAAAGCTGTGGAGGGTGTGCCTTTGTCCCACAAGGACATTATTTTTCTCCCTGCAGAATCTTCATATGCACACATTAACAAAATGTAAGGCAAAAAATCCCAACCAACAGACATACCCAGGTAACAGGTAAACCTCTCACTACACGTGGCCTTGCATTTTCTCCTGTGGTGACCCACTGCCTCAGGACAGTGTTGATTGAAGTGATGTTAGAGAAGCTGCATGGCTTATAAATGTTTGTAGAATTTTCTTGGACAGTTTTACATTACTTCATTTTTTAGCAGTTCTGCTTGACATCTGTACGTGTTGGCAAGTCCTGAACCACACTTCTGCCCTTTTCGACTGAGCACAGGGTAAACACACAATGTGGTCCTGTATACAGGAAACCTCCAGCAAGACACAACATTGGAACTTCAGTGGACAACAGAGGCATGGTTTGGATTCTAGGCACTCTCCACACCAGGTGACTTGGTGAGGAGCAAATCTATTCTCAGCTCTTGATCCCTTCTATTGAAGGTGCTCAGTTGTCCTTTTCTTTCTAACAAAACCATTCACATCTCCAGAAAGGTGATTGTAGTAACAGCTTGGTGCTTGGAGCCCTTTGGAGCTCATTTAAGTACAAAGCTCATCTGTGCAGAGCTAAGGAGGTGAAAACATTTGGGAGCCTGATAACTCAATTACCCTCAAAGCTTTGCAACCTGTTACAATTGTTGACACACCCGATAGAGCAAGGGCTGGGAGGAGAGCTGATCGGAGGGTGAAAGGAAGGGTCTAAGACTCCAGGGCCTGACGTTTATCTCTTTTTGTTTTGTGTAGAGTACCCTCGGTCCTGGACTATGCTCATCTCCTTGGTATAAGAAGTTCTGCCTCCACTCCAGGCACCCGGGCTTTGGAGTTTTAGGATGTGTTTCCTAAAATTTCAAGAGTGAGTTTCAGAAAGGTCATCTAGCATAGAAGACTTAGAAGGAAGGAAAGAGGATTTTTGTCAGTGATAAGCTTTTTGTGGGGCCTTCCCTTCCCTTCCCTTCCCTTCCCTTCCCTTCCCTTCCCGGACCTTCCCGGACCTTCCCTTCCCTTCCCTTCCCTTCCCTTCCCGGACCTTGCCGCAGTAGCTGTCACTAACCCAACCGAGATGTATCCCTGCAAGTGACAGTGAGCCTGTCAGTCCTCTGGGAGAGCAAGGGGAACCTGCACCTGGTTGTGATGCAACTTTCGAGGATTAAATGCACTAGACCACCACGGAAGAGTGTATACTGAGAATTTTGCTCTTTTCATTCTGCTGTCAAATTCAAATCTGGATCCCTTCTGTTGTCAAGGTTTTCAAACCTTGAATTTTAATTTTGATGGATTTATCACCAACCACCCTTTGCACACAGTTGTTTCCATCTATTTCTGGACATACTGGCTGTGCTGGGATAGCAAACGGTAGGAGAAGGTATTATCTTAAATGAGCTACATGAAACAGATTTCTGTCCGTGTCCCCTTGGCATTTCTTGATAACAACACTGTCAACAGATCTAAACATTGTCAAGATGTGTGAAAAGAAGCTAAGTTTATGTCTGTGACTAGAACTTTTCAGAGAATGGGTTTCAAAAACTTTTCATGGTTTTATTTTTTCAACAAGCAGGCAAAATTTCCATAGAAAGCAGATACTCTTTGTAAAAATTTTCTTACTTAGAACACCAGTTTTCTGTTGGAAGAGTTGGGAAAATGTTAATGGGATCTTCTTGGTCATGTAGTAGTTTCAATATGTCATTACATAAATTTGTGTGTCTGCTAATGGAAGACAGTTCAGCTAAAACATTTAAGAATTCTAGTGGATAGTTGTAACCAAGTTTTCACCAATCCTCTGAATTTTTTTACAGCACTGATGATTCAGCCCACAGCACATGCTCTGTGCAGTAAATTTTTAGGTCAATGAAAGAACAACTTTGTATATATAAGGCTAAAAGATGGGTTTGCTCAAAGGACATTTTTCTCTGCACGGCCTTGTAATGCTTTTGCACAAACATGAAGTAGCACCATAGAATTCAACATCTTTGACACTAACACCAGTCTTCTACCCTAGCTTCCCCAGCATAAATTTTCCCTAGGAATCTATTTGTGCAAGAAATGAAGCAAAAGGAAAATACCACACCCAATTGTCCTCTTGAGGAGAAGAAGAAAGAACAAACATGTGACACACATCAATTCCTGCTCTAATGGAAAGTCCTCTGATCCTGTAATGATGAACAAAATACAAGAGATTGAACAGAAGTACTTTTGCCAAATTGTCAAGTTTTTACTGATCTTCCTCTGGGATCATGTCAAAAAGAGATATGTGGACACCTGAATATAATTCTCCAAGAAAAGCCTTTATGTAACTAAGGAATAGGCAACAATGTGCAAGTGCATACCACTGAAATTCTTAGCTTCTCCTTGTACATAAAATATTACTGCTAATATATGAAAAGCAGTTATTGATGTATTTTTATATACATTCTTTATTACATTAAACACATTCCACCTTATTGTGAGCATCCTATATACATTTCTTTAGTACATATGTTTCTGTGGGTCTGTGCCTCAAAGAACTTTGGAACTTTTCTGCTTGTTGATTCATTCCAAGTTGTGGACTTGATCCAATACTCGAGCAATGAATGCCAGATTCCAGGGAACAAATGGCTTTTCATCACACAATTACGTTCATGCATGGAAACTTCCCTTCCTGCTAACTTCGCCTGCTCCTCTGCTCTTGTGTTCTAGATCTGCCGCTTGATCTAGTGCTTCCTTAGCAGCCCTGGCAATAGAACGGGGAAAGAGGAGTTGCTCTTACCTGTAGGCAAGAGAAAGGAAAGTAATTAAATACCTTGTAGTGAGCATAACACATTTGATAAGAATAGTTTTGATGGGCCAAATCATGAATATTAGGGTGCTGAATTCAGTTGTATTAAATATTTTTACATTTTACCTCTGACTCCAGAAAGGCCTCCTCGGCACTTCTCCATCAAAGAACTCAGTAGTTCATTTTCAAGAGGAAGGGTGAGTTTGAGGTCCATTAAACACAGTGAAATTCCATAATGTATCACAATTACAAAACCACCTGGACTAGGCAGAGTAACATTTTGTTGAGTCACTGGATTAGATTCTTTAAGTCGATGTGCTTATGTTAATTTATAAATCACTTTAATAAATAAGCAGCATTCCAAATTGCAATTTACTATCTTTAGATAATTGGATAATTGCAGAATTCTTTACAGTATTTATATGAGGAAATTGGCAATTCATAAATGTTAAATTATACTGTTTCTGCCAGTTTGCCAGTTGCATAAAATTACTGAACTAAATCTTGCAGTCATCAGAGTAACAGCTTAAGCTACAGTAAATTCTGAAACATAACTATTATGTGCAATGCAGCATTACATAAACTTATTTCAAATATTGTTGTGCTGTGAAAAGATACTACTACCTGTGATGTAGAATGGATACAGGCATGTCACCACTGCAGTGCACTGGAGTAATTTGCTCTGCTTCTCAGGGTTGTTAAAGATTTACTAACTAATCGTTTTCAGATGGGTCCATATCCTTAGGAAAACTGCCTTTTGTGCTGGGTTTTGGACAACTATCTTATCTCAGTTGTTTTATAAAATATGCTCCTCTACTTAATTGTTCCCTGTGACTATCTTCTTATTTTTACATAATTTGTTTAATTATTCAGGCTGGGTTCAAAATATCTGGTGGATTTTTTAATTATTGCTTTGTTTATGTTGTTGTCATTGCTTTGGTTTGTGGGTTTTTTTTTTTCCCTGAAAGGTGAATCAGTGAATTCATAGGAGCCCAGAACTGTGGTTTTGCAGCAATTCTGAGTTCAAGGTTTTTTATACCAGAGGGAAAATAAACATATATCTTTATAATACAAATCCCAATGATCAAAGATCTGGATAGGTTGCTTTGGTATTCTTTGTTGATGCTACTTATGAGCCACCTCAATTTCAAAACAGAACATATATCTGTTGTGTCTCTCTGGAATCCAAACTATATTCCTTCTTCCCTGAAAAACAGAGGTGGTGTCTTTCAGTCTTGAGTATTCCTTTCCACGGGATTTTCTCATGTTTTTTTCCATACCTTAGAAGCCCTGAGTTCCTTTGATGATAAAAGGAGACAGAATGGAATTTTTTTCTTTTTCAGTCTGGCTTTTTTCTCGCTTGAGTGTGGTATCCAGATACAGCAGTAATAAGCAGTGCAGCCCAGGCTGAGGCAAGCGAGTCAGAATGTCGGCATATGGACTCCTCGAGCAATCTGCTGTGCAGCTCTATTATTAAGCTAGGAAACAGTACGGGGCACTTGACCCATCAGCGTTGCATTGCACAGAGATTGCTCTCTGGAACTGATGATCATAAGCATCTTGAACTTCCTGCAATGGTTACAGGCTGACATGGGAATCACAAAAGGAGTTCCATCGCACGAGCACCTCCTCATGTAGCAAGGCTTTTGAAGGTGCAGGATTTGAATGTTGTGGGGTTTGTTTGGGTTTTTCCCTTTTGAATGTAACAAAATTTAAGTTGCAGTCTCACTTCTTGAATACAAGCATACAGTTAAATTCCCAGGCAGACATTTATTAGCATTTTGCCTTTGTAGCCATTTTCTAATCATTGTGCAGATTAAGTATTTCAGGATGAAAAAGTTACTGTAGTTTTTTAGCAAGTACCTCAGGCAATTTGCTGACATATATCAGTGCACTTGTCAAATGCTTTGACACAGATGTCTGGTTTTGGCAACTACAGAATTTGAATATTCTACCCTGTACAAAGCTATTCATAGAGTCAATTCAGATCTGGTGTAGGTGGGTGCAACTTCATTGACTTCAACTCTGAGGCAGCCGCCTGTACTCAAGCTGAATTTAGGCTTAGAGAAGCGTGCCCAAGAACAGCCTGGAGAGCATTCAAAATGGTCCTCTGAGACCTATTGCTGTCTCTGATGTGTGGGAGGATGTGTCACAGGTGTTCCTGGGCTGTCACGGACAGCCATGGCAGTGATGGGTGACCTTGCCTCACCCTTACTTTTCTCTTTAAAGGGTTAATTTGGAGTCAGAGCCATCCCTGGGTAATGGTTCCATGCATGTTCCAGTGGCAGTCCTTACCCTCTGCCTACCACACTGCTTCCCCAGGTGGAACTTGGAAGTTGGGATTCTGTGTTTCCCCTTATAGACGGTTTCTTTGACCACTGTAAATATCCTATATATGAAAAAAACTCTTTATTCTCCCTCCAACCAGCCAGTTTAACCTGCTGCAGCTACAAATGTCTAGGATTATCATTACTTACTTGACTGAGCTTTTTGATAGTTTTACAGTAGGCCTTGAAAAGAAAGGTTTCTTTTCCTCCCCTGGGAGAGCAGCCACCTCAGACTGTCACTGTGATGGGGATCCAGGCTGGGGCACAGACACTCTTGTCACCTCAGCTGGCCCCAGGCACTTTGGGTACTCGCTAGAGCTTCTACTCTGCTCTTCCAGGGAGAGTTTCACATTGTGGAGAGGACAGCAAGGAGATGAATGACAACAGGATCAGCCGTTATGTACTGATAATATCCCATAGGTCTGTGGAGGCTGGTGCTGCCTCTGCAGCTGTTACGTCCCCACTCAGTGATCTCCACACCATGAAATACATCAGCGTGACGGGGGAGAGGGAGGGCAGGAGTCTCTGGCACTGCGGATCATCGCCTGTTCTGCTCTGTCCTAACCCAGAGCTGTCAGCTCCCCTTCCCCTCTGGCTGCTGTGAAGGGTCCAGTGAATGCACTGCAATTTGGAGCAAAACCCTACCATTAGCATGTTAATATTCCCAGACACTGGGATTTGCTAAATATTTTTTATCAATGCTATGAGAGAAGAATAAAAACCTTGTTGTAGATGTTTGTTTACCTGCAGACAGAAACATAATTGTCATAGTAAATTTGGGATTGTTGCTGCATATCATGTCTAGATTTGATTTTTCTCAAGATGGTTGTGAAGTGAAACCCAGAGGATTGACACAATTTCTTTGCTTGTAAATCGTTACGCTGAGCTGCCCTTCTGCTATTGGAAATATTCACAAAATACAATGCTACATGACACATGTCACCTTTTCGTTTGAAGAACACTTTTAATTTTATGCTCTACTTTCACATAAATGCCCTCACTTGCACCTTAACAAGCCCCCAAACATTGGTTACCAAACGATCATATTATATCAAGCTCCCCTTTTGTTCTCTCACTATAAAATTGAACAACTGGGATGGAGTGAATTTGGCTTGGGTCCAAAACATGGCTAGATGCATCTGCATTTGGCTCTGTGCCTTAAGATATAATATTCAAATGTGAGTTGTCCTTAATTTTTGTTTAAATAATCCTTCTTACTATTTTTTTTCTGGGGTGATTGTGGTGCTTGCAAGATGTTTTCTCCTCCTGTTGTCAGATTTTTATTATTGTTAAATGCAAATTTATCTCTTTTTTCCCATGGAATTCAGAAAAGATGAGACCCAGTGGGGCTCTTTAGAAATTAAATGGCCCCCCTAGAAACTGCTCTTTCAGAACCCCATAATATTTAATAAAGACTTGTACAATTTCTGTAGTTTTCTTTAAATATTGTACAAAGTATAGTGAGGAAACTTATTTCTTGGATTTAATTTTTTTTTTTTTCCTAAAAAGAGCTTTTATTACCTATGAAATCCTAGAGGTCTTCTACTCAAACAGCTTTAACTGATACTGCTGTTGGTTAATAATTGTGCATGTCCTATGGACAGTAGGGGCTTGGTACATGTTTTCAGGCTGGACCTGGTCTGGCTGCAGTGGGATTTGAGTTAAAGCAGAGGAGACCCATGCTTGCAATGGAGTTACACATCAATCCTTTGTGTGTGAAGCTTCCTGTGACTAAAGTAGGGCAGGACTTTGCGAACTGGTGTAGTACCAAATTAGCTGCAAACTGAGTCTTGTCTTGTACTTTTCCATTCATGCTGCCCTAAATTCAGAGACAGAAAGGGGGGAGCAGGTCAGTGGAGAGTGTGACTTTCAGCTGAGAAAACATTTGTTGTATTCTCAGTGCTTTAGTTGTTTTTATTAGTGCCGATAATGCCAAGCAGCAGTACCAATTAAATTGGTGTAAATAGAGATTATAATGTGGTCAGGGATAACATAATTGACAATACATGTGTTTAATAAACAGCAGTGTCAGTATGTATAAAGCATCACCAACATGCCAAAGCTTGGTATCTCATAAGACAGCAGAGCGTGGGGATTGCTTTAAGACAGCAAGCTGAAAAAACCCCTTTCATTTATAAATGAAATGTGTTTTCGTGTTGTATACCCCAGCAGGCAATTCACTCATCGGGGATAATCATTCAAAATCTGCTCTGCTTTGGTAATAAGCATTTCCAAAGACACTGCAGGTTTTCTTAGTCCTTAGGAATAAGTTATTTTAGCTTTGCTTTCGTTTTTGGTTTTGGTTTTGATTTGGTTTGGTTTTTAATTTAAAAAATGTTGTCTTCTGTCTGGAGAGTTGTCCTAAAAGGCTAGGTTTGTTAATTTTTTCCAGATTTACATGAACTGTTATGTAAATAATGACAAATATGGGATTTTAGTATACACACCATGTGATGGAGGAATTAAGAATCTTCCTTAGTCACCTGATCCAACAACCTTGAAGAAAGGATTTTTATCAAGTATGGTGAGTAATTGTAAGTCAAGTGCC
Source organism: Pomatostomus ruficeps (assembly GCA_013400735.1). Lineage (NCBI taxonomy): Eukaryota > Metazoa > Chordata > Aves > Passeriformes > Timaliidae > Pomatostomus > Pomatostomus ruficeps. The sequence continues at coordinate 44,852 of VYZT01005979.1, forward strand.
TCAGTTGCTGAAGCAGTTAACAAAAGAAGTTTTTGCTTATTATTAAAGTATTTCCAGAGGTTGAATTGCTCACTGTCACTTCTCAGGCTATAGTACTGTTCTCCCACAATAATGAATGGGGATTTTTAGCTTGTCAGGGCTGGCAAGGTAGACTACCAGACTGCTGAAGCAGAAGAGGTTTAGGTCTTACTAGGTGAATGTGAAAACTGGAGTTGTTAATAAATGTTGATCTCCAAGAAGTAACAAAGTGTAAAAAACTTCATCTTGTTATTTATGAGGGATCAGCTTTTACTGAAACTGACTCTAAAAACATCACCCATTCTTGGCTTGGCATTTTGTCTTCCTCCTCTTCTCTCCCTGTCTTCCTGTAATAGTACAAGACTTTTTTTCCCCCTCAGCTACAATTGTGAATGAGATTCAAATATGCGAGATATTTAGTGGTTGTATATATCATATTCAGCCGCTGAAAAAATTGTGATGATGCAGGGTCTCAAGAGAAACTATTTATGGACTTTTCTGTAAAACTCTGGTCCTGGTTGCCACATGGGTTGCAGTTGACCAGCACTGGGAGGAGACCCAGCAAACCCAAATAGCTCTATTACAACATACTGGGAATAATAGCATGTTCCCTGTTCCTATTCCTATTTTCAAAAATGTTCTAGTAAAAAAAGGAGCTTTGCTTAAAGGTACTGTGAAGGCGACGTTTACCTTTCTTAAGTGGTATAATTAAGGTCACTTAAATATTGAAAAATGTAAATGATATAACAGAGTTCTTTTTTACTGACCTTACAAAAAAAAAGTTAGAAGTTGTTGATGATGAGGACATAAAAAGAGTTTCCTGCAAGAACATTTACTGAACCTAGTGATGAAAAAAAAGCAAAGTAGGTGTACCTCTGCATGGAACAAAACAGTCATACATTTATCTAAATGAGAAGGGGAAAATAGTGTGTTTCTCCTAAATTGAGGTTCTTCTCTTGCTTTTCTTTCTACTAGAAGATTCCACAGCTAGGTATTTGTTCCTATTGAATCTATTCCTTATACATTTTGTATCTGTCATAGTAGTTCCATAAATGAACTATCACAAGTGTAACCTATTTTTTCATGTCAAGAATAGATTTTTACCAGTAACTGATACTCTGCCTTAACCATGAGCAAGGAAGTTGCTGGAAAACATTATTAAAATAATATCACCTCTCCTAAGAAAAAGACAGTGGAGGCAGATCCAATTTGTATACAGTGCTGTTAAGTTATAGAGCAGCACCGATGAGGCGTCAATCATCACCTGCTGACATTTCCCTCGACTGCTGGCTGCAGAGCACAGTGTCTGCGCAGTTAGACACTGGTGTCTGTGTCAGAAAGGAGAAAGATCAGAAAACGGAGTCCTTGGTATGATTTGATCACCTGGGTATTGTCAGTTCTCCAATGAGTGATACTGTGTGTGTCTACACCAGGAGGCTGCAGCTACATGTTACAGACAAAACATAGGAAGCAGCTCTACAGCTGCATGAAGCTTCCAGTCTCACCAAGCGGGGGTCTCCTGTGGAAAGGTGTGGTAGTTCATCAGAATGCCAGAGCAATGAGGGCACTGCACCCGTTGTTTGTATTGAGGCCCTGAAGCTAAACTGAAGCAGAAGTGCCTGTGAGAGATGATCCCCTGCGCAGGGAGGCAGATTCATTACCTCTGCTGCTGCCTCCTGTGAGTTCCATGTGGGTGTGCAGGTCCAGTGCCGCTGCAGCTGATTGCTTCTGTTTGAGCCAACAGGTTGTTCATAAGCAGCTGCTGATGTGCATTGTGTTCATATTGGTAAGGGAGTGCTATTTTTAAGTTTGACGAGAAGGTTGTGGGGAGCTGTGACCTGTGAGTCTCTGCCATGGCGGTGTTGGGCGTAGTGCCTGAGTTATACAGAGGCTCACACCTCCCCGTGCTGGCTCTCTGCCATTCTGATACGGCCTGCAAGGAGCTGCTTAGCTTTAAGTAATTTCTGAACAGAGCAAGAGTAGTGCAGCTTCCCCTTATGCATTATCAACAAGCACTGAGTGTGAAGTGCTTATCACTGTGCCTCAGTGCAGATGCTTTCTTGTCTGCTTGGGCTTATCGTGTGTTTCTTACCCAGCTGTTTTCTGGGAGTTTTCCACATCATCTGCTCCATTTCATTTCCTGTGCAGCTCCCTATTGCAATACCTGTGCTGAAAACTTCTTTCAACTGCCCCCTCTGCAACAGTCAAACTCTTGTGAAAGCAACTCAAAATCCTTCCAGGACGTATTTGGGTGACTGCATTATGGATGTCATGGATGACATCTGCATGTCATATCACTGGATTGTGTTGTCTACTGCTAATTTTAGGTTACAGATTTTCTCAGAAACAATGAACTTCTTCTATGGCTTGGGTAGCTCCAGCTTCACCTTTGGTGCCACACAACTCATTCTCTTAATTTCAAATACTTATGATATCTATATATACTTATGAAACAAATAATACACGGTTTTGCCATGGGAAAAATAATAAAATTTCCTAATAACTTTGTTAAACCATTTGCAGGTGTCAGTCATAAGTATAGACATGAATAAACTAAAATAATAGTTGTGTAATAATAAAGAACCATAAAAGAGAAATGCAGCATGAATAAACTGAAACATCAAAGGATCTTGAATGTAATTCCAGTTTTTTATTTCATATGGTAATCTCTGGGTTGTGCATTATCTCCCCTGTTCTAATGATGCAGCAACCTGCTGCAATTTCCTTTCAATACAGAGTAGATGTAGCTTTTTAGGAGAAAAGCATTCTTCTCCAAAACAATGCCAAGAACTCTGTCCTTGATATATTACAAAAGGTATTAAATAATGTGCTCTGGATTTAACAGAGAGATGTTTTCGATTCCATAATATAAAATGTAGTAAACTTTCTTTAGCCTCTGTGTATATCTGTAGTCTCCTCACAGAAGCTTGCTAGAATTCTTGACATTTAGCTTCAAGCACAATATTTACTCTGCACCATGCTTATCTCCATAAGCATGGTGAGTGATCTGCATTTATCCAGCCTCCAGCTTCTGGTGACAGAGAAGGGTACAAGCAGCTGACACTGTGACCCTGAAATTGCTTTAGCCTTAGAGCAAACAAAGCCTTCTGCTGAGCAGTTATGGAGTTTAGGAAAGGTTTTGGCAGTTCAGTAGAATTAGCTGTGATAGGGGGATACTGCAGAGGATCCTGCCACCCCTCTTCCCCCTGCAGGCATGACTTCTGTTCCTGAGGGTGAGGAAGGGGTGTGCAAAGCACAGGCTTCAGCAGAACAGATCCTTACAGAAATACTGTGCTAGATCATGAAAGCTATCGCCCTTTCATGCCTCCCTAAAGACACCCTGAGAGCGCCGCTCCTGTGCTGCAGCGAAGTGATGCTTGTTACTGTAAAGAGCAAGGACTGAGTAATGTCAGCCTGGCTTCACCAACAATCCCAGAAATGTCTTGCAGGCATTCTCCCAACATTGATGAGTTTAGAATACTTCCATGGAAAAGGCATGTCCTTTTTTTGATGAAACGCAGAGTGCTGAGAAAGTGGTGTGTTTAGATACCATCTCCCACCCACTGCCTCAGCAGTCCGTTCTGTACCCATCCTGGAAGCTGCTCTGCTAATAGATTGGCTCCTGATATGATGTCTGAAGTCCTTGATCAATTATTTTTGCTCATTTGCTTGGCTCAGAACAGAGGCAGCTTTCTGTACTGCTGGCTCAAACATTCTGTTTTTTTCTCTGGGTGTGTTTGTGTTTATATATGTGTGTGTGATACATACACACTGATGTGCTATCTCTGCATCTGGAACCTGGGGATTTCCTCTTATAGTCTGTGTCAAACCACCAAGCACACCTCTGTGGGGCCAGGAAATCAATCTCCCTCAAAGATCAGTCCATCTCATGTGTAATGAGCTGAGTTGAGCAGCCATTAGCAAGCAGGAAGTCCTGTTCTTCTGCTGAAGCATTCACTTGTGCTTTCCCTCCAAGACAACACCACGAGCTGGCATCTGGGGAGCAGCAACCGCATCATGGGGTCATTTCCATCCCAGCGCTTCGTCCACGGGGCTGGGGAAAAGCTTTACACCAGGAGTCACCCGGACTGCTCGGGGGGTGAGCTGCTCTTTGTTGGCAGACACTTCTTCGGTGTCCCACTACCAGTTTGCAAAGGTAACTGCTTGCCCAGGTGGGGTTTTATTTTGCACGCCTGGTGGGGGCTTTTTGTGGTTGGTTTGCTTGTTTTTTGGTTTTTGTTTGTTTGTTTTGTTGTTTGTTCTTGGGGGGTTTTTGTCTGTTTTTTCTGTTTGTTTTGGGGTTTTTTGTTTTTGGTTTTTGGTTTTTTGGTGAGGTTTTTTGTTGTTGCTTGGTTTTTTTATTGTTTTTGTTTGTTTGGGGTGTTTTGTTTTGTTTTGCTTTGGGTTCTCTTCTTTTTTTTTGTGACAGTATGCAAATATGTGTGTCGTGCACTGCACCTCAGGATAATGACAAGGAGTGGAGGTAATTTTTAAGGAGAAGCTGCATAAGCATGGCACAGTTATAGTTCTTGATGTAAAGAAAGTCACCAATTCACAAAGGAATTTGATTACCTCTATCCATTATACACACACAGTGAGTGATCGTGCTACTAACCATCTGTCATCTATTTCATTTGCATCATCAACACCTGCCCTGTTTATCTGCTACATTCTTTTCTTCTCTGAATTCTTACACTGCTTTAATAAAATACAGAAGTGTTATTGTTAAAAACCAATTAATTTACAATCCTCCACAGAGATCGTATTACTTATATTTCAATTTAGCTTCTAATGACCTGCTTTCTTGCAAAATGACTTAATTCTGTGTCAAAGATTAGTTATTAGACATTACCCTGATGCACCAGTCATGTACTGCTGAGACAGCCAAAGCAGCTCTAGGTGTCCCCAGTCATTAATCAGAACTCAGAGACATTTTCCCTATAACTCATTACAGAACTTGATTTCATCTGCCACTTTAACTCTTTGCTTTACTGAGTATTTTAAATCTACTTTGTTGTTTTCAGTTTGGACCTTCAAGGGGGAGAAAATAAGTGGGAGTCTATTTGCTTTGGAAAAAACTGTTGTTGCTTGTGTTTTCTGCTGGCCCTCTGCTGAGAAATTAATTTTGCATCTCAACTGTTACGTGAATGGGGCCTAAAAAGCAGGACTTCTTGTTCCCTACATTGGGAGAAATTAACACCGTTGGATTTTCCACAAAATTACAGCACTGGATGCACATCCCTTCCCATGACAAGACCTGGTATTATAACCAGGGACCACAGAGGCCAAGCTGCTTCCATGGGAGCGCCTTGGCCAGGCAGCTCTCAGCAGCCACCTCCTTCCTGCGCTTCACAAAAGGCGTCAGGAAGCAAGGGGACAGATCCAGCCAATCCTTCCAGCACTGGCTGGGTCTGTGAGCATTCAGAAGAATGGCTGCTTTTGCGGTTCACACGTTCATGTTTCACACACAAAATATTATGGGCAATCTAGGGTAGGGCCAAGTTCTTCTCTCTCACCGTGTTCCAGGCAAGGGTTGGCTTTTCTTGCTCATAAACTGGTGTGGCCTCTTCCTCCTTCACAAGTGGTGTAGCACTTCACTGAGAGTAACTCTGTTTGTGAGTCATTTGCAAGCTGTGATTTGCAGACAGGAAGGATGGAGTTGATCTTTGGAAAACAGTATAAAGCACTATTCTGTGTCTTTGTTTATAGATTCTGTGACACATAGGAGAAATACTTGCCATTATATAAGATCCCAAATCTTTAGAACATTTCAGCAACTAGGGCATAAAAATTGCATACACAAATGAATGGATTATATATAGAAATTAAACCTTTAAAACAATTTATGACAACTTAAGCTTTTGAACAATTACATGCAGAGTATTTTTAAAATGCGTAACAAAATTAAAACTTCAGGCTTATAAAAACTCATTCATGGAGATGGCACAACTGGCGGGATTTAACATAGAAAAGGTTATTTCTTTTATTCACAGCCAAGTTTATATGCCGCAGTACTACTTCCAATAAAATTTTATTTTTAGCATGTGTAAGTGGTGCAGTTGAGAGTGGGTGAAATTTTTTACTTTCCCAAAACACAGTCACTTCTGTCTGTCGAAAATTGAAAAGATACTTAGTGCTATAAAAGGCAAATAATGTCTCATCTGACTTCTTGACAACTGCAAACCATGCTGGAAGAATAAGAGATGCTCTTCATTTTCCTGTAGCACAGGAATTGGCTGTAGAGTGTAAGCTGATGAAACTTCAACAGCTGTCTTCTAAGAAGTAGGATTTTTTTCACAATAGACTATCAAGGGACATGTGAATAGTACACCAGACTAACTCTTAAACAACAGGCATTATATGAAATGATCAAACTCCACCATGAGGGGCTAAGAATAACCTCCTTTGGATGGCAGAGGTGGGACACCGTTCTTTACGTACTGGGAATGCTAAAGTCCTACATAAAACATTCTGCTAGGTGAGTGCTCTATTTTTATCGCTTACAGTATTTGCAGATAAAATCTATCTGAAACTCTAATATCTTAAATACTGTGAAGATCAACCCTTTGAACAATATGGTATGTCTCTTTGTATGAGCATCCTTAACAGAGCTGTTTCCAAATGATATAAATGTTTCAATCAGACTAATAAATAATTCACATTTATAGATAGTTTCTACACAGGGTGATGGAGCATCGTGGTAGGGTAGGAAACATTCAGCTAGAGCCTAAAATGTCTTCAGACATAATCCTAAAGTAATTCTGTTTTCAAATGGTGAAATGTTGTGCCTCCAACTCGGGCAGCACATCATCAGCATCCACATCAGGAGTTATGCCAAACTAGATGCAATCTAATATGGAAATGAGATGTTGGCCTTGATATTGTGTCATTCTTCTGAATGGGATCACCTGCACCCATATCTCCTAAGAGGAAATTTTAAACAGAGTTAGCTCCTTAAACCTTCTAATTAAAATGAGAAATCCCCAGGCTTCCATGACTCAGCCTCGGAAAAAGATTATTAGGAATTTAATAGGGAAAATATCGCATCTCAGACCATCTGTGACCCAGTGCTCTGTGAGAATTTAAAGAAAACTGGAGGGAGGAGGTGCACGCTCCAAAGCACACTCTAGAAGTATTTTGTTGGAGCTGCAATAAATCAACATAGTTAGAGTACAACCTTTTTCAGATTTAATTACTGTTACATAATTATTAGCAAAGCAGTCTCCTCTGAAACAGTAAAACTCATTATATCAAAAATCCCCAAGCTCCTGATGGAATTTATGAACTAGTTACTCTCTTCCTAGCTCTGGCAAAATGCAATAAGATGCATTTGATTTTGTCTCCAGCAATATTTTTAGTGTGGGGTGTTCTATTCTATTCTATTCTAATATCTATTCTAATCATTTTTGTTTTGGGAATATTCCCTATTTGCCTTTTTTTACTACAAAACATGTTCATTTTCATTTGTACACTTTTCTGCTCCTGGCATAGAATCCAGGTGTAAGCACCCAGGGACAGACACCCTTTCCCCTTTGTTGTAGGGATTCGCATCTCATTTCCTCCATCACTCTAGTAGCCACTGATTGAACTAAAGTATGGATTCTCTCATGGAGATGTCAAAGGACAAAATTTTTATTGTCTTTTCCCAGAGGTTTTGCCATGAATACACAGTTTCAAAACCCGTCAATGATGTGAACAAATTGCCACCAGGGAAGGCTGTTTGGTGTCTATATCAGGCAAACCTGAGGCCAGCCCCTTCCCTGGCCGTTGCTGCCTGGTTAGAGACTTCTGACAGCGGCCTCCTGGCTCCTCTGTAGGACAATGGAGATGTTGCAGGATGCCAGGATGGACAGGCGGACCTCTAAATCCGTGACATCGTTTCAAAGAGAGAAGCGGGAAGAGGCATCTCCCTCAGAGCGCTCAGGGAACAGTGAAGAATGGCAATGGCCACGGCTCCTTTGGGGTAACATTATTTCACAGCTGGCTGGACTGGGTTGAGCAAGAAGCAAGGTCTCAGTCGAACCAGATGGAAAAACTACAGCAATCTTCCCTTCCCTATTCCTTCCCTCAGCCAGGAAATTGCAATTCTTAGCAGAAAGTGAGCTGCACAGCCCAGACATCAGCCCTGGGAAGTACTGTTAACGCTAAGTGGATCTTCAGTGAGCTCATGAGGTGCAAGTCCAGGAAAAGTATCATCCTATGTTAAGGGCTAACTCACAGACAATCAATGCTTTTTTTGCCACAGCACAAAGCTGAAATTATATTTACCTGTTGAAATTGCTGTGATAATACTGCCAGATGGAACAAGACCAGCCTGCTTTTTCTTGAACTGCATAAATTTGAGGGAAACCGGTCTTCCAGCATTTACCCACTCCAAAATACGATTCTGTTGTTGTATTAGTTGACTTAAAAAATTGCGAATCTTATCCTGGTAATTTTATGTATGTCCAAAATTTCCCAGCTCAATCCATTTTTTTTAACCTGTAGACATAATTGTTGAGATAACACTTCCCCCAAGGTTTAAACTAGTGCCTTGCAAAAGCTGAGATACTGACCTTTACTGGGTCAGGCATACTGGGATATTCACATTTGCTCTGCATTTAATATAATTCAATTTTCTTCACAGATGTTTATCTTGGTAGATATTTCAGGTTGCAAAATAACAAGAAATAAAATATAAATTAATGTTGCATAACACTTTAATGTGATCTGTATACTATATTTAATAAATGATACACATACCATACTCCAAAAGAGAGATGAAGGAAGCAAGCAAGTGTGCTGGTTGTGCATGGTTCACTCCTTTGTTTGTGTGTGGCAAGAAAAGGAGAGGCAGAGCCACAGGACTGGGGTTTTTTATGAAAGGACTAATCCTGTCAGGCTCTGGGGATGGGCATCTCCCGGGCCAGTTAGAAGAGTTGGAAAACACCTCTGTCTCCCTGTAATTCACGAGTGCATGGGGGGATGCAGAGATCCACTTCTCCCTGAGAAGAGGAGCTCACGCTGGAGCAGGGGGATGCTGAAAAGCTGCAATCCAGTGGAACACTCAGAGACAGGAGACCCTTTGCTTTTAGAGGTAGAGAGCCCTTGCTCCCAAACTAGAACAGCTCATCCTTAGAAGACTACACCCCATGAACTAATGACCCACAGAATCAGTTTGGGGAAGACTGCTTTGTCCTTTTGTGGGAGAGATTCACGTTGTAGCAGGTCGGGTGG
>VYZT01005980.1:0-117057 GCA_013400735.1 Pomatostomus ruficeps
TAATCAATTTTAAAATTCTGATTTAAAGGCAGCACCACAACTCTGAAGGAAACCCTCTCCCTGAAGCACATTCAGCACATTGTGCTCAGGTCGTCTTCTCCATCCCTATCCAAGGGCACACCAACAGCAAGAACAGTTGGGAACTGCAGTACCAGAACAGCTCCTCACAATCAGGTGGGACTTTTTCAATTCCTGCAGAGAGAAAGAAGGCAGGGACAGCAATGTTCAGCAGCAGAACAACATATCCCCAGCCACTGTCTGCCTAAATTCTCTCCCACCAACTTATACTCATATTGCATCAGGTTCTCCCAAGCAGCTGCTCACTCTTCCAAGAGCCAGTCATTACATACATTTCACTGCCCTTATTTACCGAGAGGAGCCCTGCTTTGTGACAACGACTAACAGCAACTAAAACCATTACATTTCTTGCCAATAAGCCGTATCAGCCAGACTGCAAACAATGACACCCACAAAGACACCCTGCCAGTTGGACTTTTAAGATGTACTGGAGGTGGAAACACGGTTTGCTGAGTCCCAAATGTCTGCTTTGCAGGGCAGGATTGCTACACTGCTAATAAAATAGCTATAGCCAGAAATCTAATTGTAATAATCTGTTAATTACAGTCCGTATTCATACTTTGAAAATGACAAACAAAAAAAATAAGAACAAAACAATAAATAGGCTGGATTTTAAGTGGCATGAGAAACCTTTCTGAACATCAGATATGTATGCTGCGCCTGTGAGGTGAGTGGGTGGGCAGGTACAATATACAGACACTTAAAATAGGTCCAAAAGATGGGATGGAATAATCCTGTGTCCCTATTTGTGTAACTTATGAAAGAGCATGTATGTTACTGTATGCATTCTTTAGAAAGGAACAATCTGGTCTCTGAGCCTATCCTGAGAGAAGAACAAGAATACATTGCAGACTATTATTTCACTGCTTCTTTTAATAGATGCACACATCTAAATATAAAACTATGCCTTGATTATTAATAAAAAGCTAAGCAATAGAGAAATAATGTAAAAATAATTATGCTAATAATATACATAAATTGCAAGGTTGAGTTATAGCATATGAGCTAGGAGGAACTCTTAATTAGTAACCTTACTGAAGCTCTTGTATGAAAGTAAGCATGTGGTCCTACTCTCAGGGTTCTGGACCATGCTGAAGAGGTAGGTTTGCTGTAATGAAGTATCACTTCCAGAGAATTGGAAAAAACATTCCAGTTTAAATCACAGTGAAAGCCTATTAAACCTCAGAGTCTGTGAAAACCACTTCCTGCTCTTTTAAAGTGCAATTCCACATGCACAACAGGTATCTCCTGAAACTTTTGCAGAGCTCACATTCCCAAAGTTTAGAGCAGCTTGCATTTTCTCAAAACTACTGTGGTCAGTACAGGTGGAAAACAATTCGTATGTCACTTGCTGGAGCAGCAGAAGCAAAATAACTACACCAAATATGTATCTACACTTCCCACGCCCCTGCCATACTTATGTATCTTTTTCACTGCAGTTCCTGTCTCTCAACCTGCCAAAGATCTCACACAGGAGATGTTTCAAGCATTAAAAGATTGGGGTCCTTATACAAATACACTTCTGGGAACTTCAGACCTTTCAGAGCTTTGGACAAACAACTTCCTGCACTGCTAAGCGAACATATAGTTTACATGGGTAAAAAGCCAACACCTTTGAGAACACAGCAGTGCTACCCTGCCTTTCTACTGGAGCCACAGTGCTACCTGCTCACAGCAGAAGCCTGTGTATTCCTCCAACCACCTCCGTGCCATCCATCACTTCCCAACAAGCTCAGGAAGAAACTTGGACTATTTGCCTGTACCACAAGTTTCACAATTTTCCCTGTGCAACTGGACGCTTCTCTGGTGGCTGAGGGTGTGCTTTCTGATCCCACAAGGACTATGTGCTGCTTTCACAGTGTTTCTGCACTCAGTAGGAATAACCATGGCTGCACTGCTGGGGAAAAAAAATCAATACCAAACTGAAAAAGCAACCCTGAAACTTAGCCTTCATTTGCTCACTTTTGTGGCAATAAGAGAACGTGTATGAACCTTCCAAAGACACAACGTGACATCTGAATCCCAGCCACTCAATCATAACAAACATTCCTCTCTCAGGGTTATCAAAAATCCCCACTATGGAGTTTCTTCCCCAGCCAGAGTCTGTTTATTCCCTGATAAGCTTTGCCAGTTAAGAGTACTGAAGGTGGAAACAGTAATGATAGAAGAGCAACACAGGAAAGCATCCTTTTACTAGAACAATATGAAAACTGTCTATTTATCAGTCCATCTCCTCTCACAGTTCTGGAAACCATACATTTCATAAAGTAAACCTGCTCCAAAATAAGTGTAATTTTTGAAGGTAATTCCTGACTTCAAAATTGTCTGAAATACTCCAAATCCAAACATATTGTGTGAACTTCAGCTTAGCTGAGTGCCAGACAGAGGTGAGGATCTCAGCTTGCTCCAGTGCTCCTCCCCACGCCTTCCCACAACTCCTCAGACACGTGGTCACAGACCGTTTGCCGGACAGCAATGGCACTGCCAATGGATCAAACACAGCTGAACAAGTGCTCATTTTTCACTTATGCTGGCGTGCTATTTTTAAAGGTAGCCTCCACAAGGCTGAAAGCTTCTGACTGTCCCTAGAACAAAATTAGCTCGATTGCAGCACCCCAATTAAAGCCCAGAGAACGTGGGTGGCCCCACTGCCAGCAAGCACGTGGCTGCAAAGAAAGGCCTATTCACAAGTGACCCAGTCCACCAGTGCGGCCGTGTCCAGGGGAGAGGAGCTGCAGTCACCAGCCTGCCTGACTGACGGCAGGGATTGTTGGCAGTGCTCGGGGCTTGCGTGAGGGGCTATGCTGCAAATGAAAACAAGCTTGATGGTCAAAAAAAGATTTAAAAAATCCCACAAGATCTTAGAGATGAGAATTGATAGCTGACACACAGACTCCTTACAGCCCTGCTGCACACTCTTGCTGGGTTACCAGACCGAGGGCAGCTACAGCTTTATGCAGTTACCACTCCACAAAGGCAGCGTGCACCTCCTACCTAGATGTGGACAGCTTTGGGGTTTGAAGCCCTATAGCTTCAAAATTAGAACAAACCCACAAACATTTGCATCTGCACCTCAGCTTGCCAGAAAGTTGCAGTGGAGAATGCCAAGTGAATCATTTGTATCTGTGGCCAAGAGCTGCTTTTATGAGTTTATGCATGTGGGCAATGCAGAAAGCTTTGGTTTTGTCAAAAGAAACACAGATACAAAAATCAACTCAAGCCAAAGACAGCAAGCATCTCACAACCTGCAGCATCCACTCACATTTCATGGAAGTGAATGTCATAACCTAACACAAGATTGTATATTTGATTTATACAACCTCAAATTTGATCCCTACATCTCCCTTTTACTTTTCAAGCACTACTAAAAACATGGCAAAACTTAGAAAAGAGAAGATGCTTCATTTTTCTACTGCACTAATAATGGTCAAGACCTACTTTAGATATCATCAAACCACAATTATAACTCATCTGAAGAACCATGGCATTTTGTCCATTCTTTAAACTGACCCCCTGATGTCTCCAAATAATTCTCACACAGAATCACCAGCAGTGTGCTTTGCATTTATATTTTGGTTTTGAGTATTTAAAAAATCTTCATACACAAAACATTAGCTCCAGCTTGATAAATCAAGCATTCCCTTACAAAGGGAGTCAAAGGAATAGTCTGAAAAGTTTTTAAAAACTCTAGAATTCTTAATAATATAGAACAATAAAAGCATTCATACTAACAATATTTTAAAAATATTTCACTCTGCTGCATAAAGAGTAAGACCCAGTGTTAATTTTCATAGGTTTAGACAAATGTGGAGTGCCATTTTAATTTCACAGGTAGGAAAAAAGCATGAAGTTATTTGATACAAAAAGTAATAAGCCAATGCAATTTATAATAAACCTTCAATTATGTACCACTATGTCCCATTTTGTATAAAGGGTCACATATTTGAAACAGCTTATGTGAGCCATGAAAAAATATATAGCTTTCAAATTTGTTCTTACTGATATATCTGTGATTCAGAAGCTTCTGAAATGCTCTGAACTGTCAGCAACATTTTTAAAACCAAGACCTCATAATATACTCTCATTTTGTTACAAATCTAACAGTTAAAAAAAGCGCTAGCATGAAGAGTGCTTTACACCAATTGTGTTTATTACCATGCAGGCTGCAATGTTCCAGCTATATAATCCCACAGATCTTCTCTGGTGGAAAAAAATTTGTGAGCAATACAAATATTGAGCAGCAAAACCATTCCCTAAACACTTTATTGGTAGAAAGTTACAACATGTTTCTCCTAAGACCTCACTACTGCCAGAGACCTTTCCACAAAATAGTTTGATAGCCAGGAAAGTAAACAACCCATTATTCATAAAGGGTTAAATGTAAAATGAAGACTTAATAAAATAGTCTAATGAAAACAGAAGTTATATCAGATTTCTATTTTTGGTTATGAAGTATGTTCCTAAATTTCCATTTTATAATGTATGCATGCAACATTTTTTGGCATCATAAAACACAGAGCAAAATGATGAATTGCCCTCAAATTCCCAGAGAATTAGTTCTGATATGCATGTGAATACCAAAGGAATCCACTGGGATTCCTGTTTATGGAGTGACTACAAAGAAAAGTTGGAACGATTTGACACTTATTATAAAGTTAGAATTTATCGGTCACTGCACATCAGTTAGTTTAACGCCTTGGCAGAATCCTTTGTATTTGACATCTGAAAGTGTAAAAGAGAAAAATGTTTTGCTAGAGAGATCTGCTGGCTGTAAACTTAAGCAAAAATACATTCATATTTTAATAGCTGTAATAAAATGAAAACACCAATAGCTAAGGAATAACAGACTTTGCTAAGTAATAAACACATTCGATGAGCCTGCATGTGTATCTAAATATTAGGCACTAGCAGAGCATGCATACTTTCTGCATAAATTTCTATGCAGAATAAGATTTTTAGAAAAATCTTCCAAAAATACAACTACTCTGCTCTGTACTTTTCTATCTCAGAATCTGAAAAATGTATTACAAAGCTGCATATTAGAGCATATCCTCCTCCTATTCTGGCAGATATCAGGAATGTCAGGAAAGATGTCTTGATTATTGGATATATATGCTCACTCTCCCAGCCCCTGGGTGAAATTCATGTAACTGGATGAATCTCAGAAATGTGTAAAGAAGTGGATGCTACAAGCCTGTTTGTTCAGCAAGACAGATGGGTCTCCATCTGCACATGGCAATGCAGATTACAGTACACAATGCAACTGTACAAGTTCAAACACCGCAGCTACAGCCACAGTACATGAATAATCCGGGATCTTAGGAACAGGTCAGGAACTAGAGGGAGGAAGAGAATCTGACTTTTTTTTCCTGTTAAAGTATAAATGAACATGGAAGTGCCACTAGCAAAGGGAATGTGCTCTTTCACAGCACTCAGCAATCATGCCCTGGCAAAGGCACGGTTTCTGACCTTCACAGGCCAAGATGAGAAAAATCCATTTCCGTGCCCAAAACACAGGACTACTGTGTGGAGAGTCACTGTAAATGTTAACAGCTTATTTCTGGCAGTCAGATTTTAACAGGGACGCCTACTAAAAATTTGTGGAATATGACCTTGCATTTCAATAATACCTTTGGTTTGGTTAGCTCTAAGAAGTACATAAATGAAAGCCAGAATGTGGGCCAGAGCAAACAGGCTTGTTTGGGGAGGGGAGATGGGTAAGAGGGAGGAGGGACCAAAAAAGCACTGAAATGAGAACATCTACTGAAGGAAAACATGTTGGTGCCTAATAAACACCTAGTTTCTGACAGGACTTCATCTACATAGCACACATTCTACGAGATGTTTAAAGTTAAGCAGAACCAGCTTAGATAGAGAGCAAGGAATACTCAGATTTTCATGAGACAACTTTGACTAAGATGCCACACTTTATAGATATTTTTACTAATCATAAAAGCTCATAAAAGTTTGAGAAACTCTGCTTCTTTTCCTAAGCAACCTTGGACTCATGGCAGAACTCCAAATGCAGATTCCAAAACATACTCATACCTGAATTCAGGCTACAGATGATTAATATGAGACACTGTATTCCAGGTTCCTTCACAGTTCTTTCTGAGGCGGCAGATTGAAATCAAATCCAAACCTCTTCCAAACAGAAGAGTTAAACCTGCATCCACCTCTCTGACTTGTGCTTGCGTCTCACTTTACTACAATAACACACAGTGAGGATAGGTATCTGTAGGAAAACCTGCAGAGCTTCATAATTCTATGTTACACATTTCTGATCCTCTTACCTGCCCCTTACTACCAATGTATTTCTGCAAGGAATAGGGCTGATGTTTTGCCTTCTGGCACAGCTTCAAAATGGTTGCATTAAAAATGAACCCAACAAGCTGCTAGAGAAATATTCCCTTCTGTTCCTAGGGCTCAGAAAGGACAATCTTCCATTCAGCAGAGTTAACAATTCCACTATCCATGAAATGACAGGTTCAAAGTATGTCTTGACAGTCAGCAGGGTCAGAAATGTGAATGAGACAGAAGTGCAAGGCCAGGCAGCCAGCGCTTGCCTTGATACTCAGAAGGCATAAAATACTCAGTGTACAAGTCATGACATTTTTATATTGAGAACAGCTATTTTTGAGGATGCTGAAAAGTTGTCATGGTTCCCTTGACCTCTCTATAGCTGGACACTGTGAGAACAAAGAGAACATACAGATCAGACCGAGTCAATAGACTTTCCATTAATTTTTATGGCATCTGAGGGTTGAGTCATTAAACTATGTGGCTTTACAGACAGAGTTACAAAAATAGATGTAACACTACTGTGTCAAGCTCTCTGCAGCATGGTTAAAGCGGTTATAGATTCTGTACAATAAGCAAAAAAGCACAATGGTATACTTTGATATCAAAGATTTTGCAGAAGTTATCTGAAATAACTGATACAACCCACTGAGTTCAGAGCAGTCACTCTAGACACAGAAAATTCATATTAAACCACAGTTACATAAGTTTTTTTTCTTTTTCATATATATATATATACACATATATATACATATATATACACATATGAAACTCTGGCCTATCTTTAGATCAAAAAAAACCTCTTAGTCTTTTCAAAACTCTGCAAATAAAGTGTTTCCTTCATGAGTAGCAATAGTCTTCCCCCCTCCTTTTTACTGTAAAGCCCCAAAGTCTTTGTCAAGAAGGTAAAACAAAACATCTCTGAAAAAAACATTCTGAATGTGATTTCTGCTTTTCCCTCTGTAAATTGAAATAAATTTGAAAGGACACTACTCGGATCCCTCTCTGTGGCTTGCAACCGAGGAAGTCCTCTATGGAAAAAATAAAAACATATGCATGCTAACAAAAAAGTTGCATCTATGCAAATGTACATTCCAACATACTTAAAAAATTGGTATTTATCACAAGTAGAACCAGGTCTTGACAGACAATGCAAATTTTATTCATGAAAGTTAGTTCAAAGCACCCTTAATGTCCAGCTTCCCTAATAACAGTATATTATCTTCTATCCTCCTTTCCCCGAGGTGCTCTGCAGTAAGCTCATCAAAATGTAACTCAAAGCCCTTGTCACCACTACCCACCAGACTGGTCAGCAGTCAGGTACATGTTGCCACTGTCAGCTTTTAAAGCAGAATAAGTTAACTCCCTAAGCCATACAATAGCTGCACCTGACATCACCTCTCATTAGTTTTGTCTCACTTGCTCTCACTGCCTCCTTTAGCACACTCTCCTGAGACTTTTTCTCAAATTGAGTGAAAATTTGTCCCTTCATGTGCCCCAGCTGCAGTGGGTTCTAGCCTGAGACTTGGAGCAGAAACAAATGATGAACAAAAGAATAGCAAGGGTTAAGAAATGTACCTATATCTGATAAAAGCACCATTAAGGAGATGGAGGTGAATTTCTTGTTTCAGATTTGTGAAACTTAGCATATATTACGGGGGTGGCTCCATGTCTGAGATAAGTTAGGGTCTAATGAAATAGATATGCAAAAGCCAAACTTCTCAAGTAGACAATGAAATAAATATTTCAGGGAGTTAGCCATATCAGCTGCAATAGTGAAGGAGGTCTCATTAAAGCTCTTTTCCTTATATTTAGTAGTAGCACAGTATAACAAAACCAAATCTTCTGTGATATATGGGACTACATAACTGAGGTGTGAGTAATCATTAAAACAGTAGTCTGAAAAAATCTAAACAGAAAACATGTAAAGAAAAAATATTTGGATATTTAAAGGCAAAACAAACTGGGTAGTCAACAGTATCTCAGGTCAACTGTCTAAGCTCAGCAAGTCTCGTTTAGAGTACTTCCCCAAGGTGTTAAACTTGCTCAGAGAAAGCAAACTTTGGCAATGGTTATGTGCTAGTTTTACTAACAAAAGTACTTTTGCAAGTGTTAGGGCAGGAGAGAATGACTGCCTTTAGATTAAACTGTGCTATGCTTTTCAGCTGGACAGTTTGGCAGAACCAGGACATACCTGGTCCAGAAAAAGGAAAATTCACTCAAAAAAACCTTCTCATCCTTCTTTCTCTGTTCCCCGTGCCCCTTTCCCTTGACTCTTCAGTGTACTGTTGTGTGCTCCTTGCTGCTTTGCTTTGAGAGCCAGGCCCAGGATCCTGGGCAGGTCCCTGTGGACAGCTGTTTCCCCCAGGCCAGCAAAACCCAGCAGTACTGGCTTTGGAGAGGTACCAGTGAAAGAGAACACTCCATGCCTTCCCTTACTTCTTAACACCCCAGCAGCTAAATCCTGCATGGGACTTTCCACCCCCCAGCTACAACTACTGAATAGTAGAAGAGAGAGCACAGTCCTCCCCCACTCTGCAGGAAATCCAGCACTGGGAAAGCCCAGCAGGGATACAGTTGCCCCACGTTTCTCATGGCAGGATGAGCCTATCACCTCATCTGCACTTACATGGCAAGAGCTACGGGGCAGCACTGCTCCTTGCATCACCTAGCTCAGCAATGAGCATCCCAGCATTTAGAAATGCTACTCTTGGGAAGCTGGGTGTGTCAGCAACCACAATTACTTACTCCCACTTGTGCCATTTCGGAGGCTGACTTCCAAGAGGAAGGTGCTCTCCTGCTATCCCTGTCAAGGTTTCAGAAAGGGCAAAGGAAATCTTGGAATATCTGCCTTCACATCAAACTCTGTTTTTACAAAGTGTGAAAAAATACTGCTTTGCACACTAAGGCATGACAGGATCTCTCCTCTTTTTTTGGGAGTAGGTATGGAAATCAGCAGTCCTGGTTGCGATGCCCAGCAGCACAGGACACTGCGTGCCCCAAAGATGCAGCCCTTGATTTTCTGTTGCAAGTGCAGAGGGCAGGCCAGCTGCCAGCTGTGGAAAGTCAGAATGCCGATGTTTAAACTGCTTTCTCAAACTCTGCTATTTTTCTGGCTTTTCATGCTAGAAATTTAGCAGCTTGCAGCCTAGGGGATACACCCAACACTTCTACATAAGCAGGGACTAACCTCGCCTTCACTCCTACCACTTCCTGACTGGACGTCTTTTACCAGGAAAGGAAACAACTGTAATTGAGCATGGCAGCAATCCATGCTTCCCCCTGTAATCTTGGCAGCAGAAGAAATGGTTTCCTGTAGCTCCCTGTGCCCAGGCTCCCCTTCACCGATGCCACCCATCCTGCCTGCCTGTGCTGTCCCTGCAAACCCTCACTCCTGCAGGGACCGCGTGCCCTGCACTGGCACAGAGGGGTGGCATTAATAAGCTAGCTTAAACAGACACCCCACATTCATCTACATAATCTAAAACCAGAAAGGCTGACTCTGCCCTGAAGCACGTCAGTGAAGCCCCATCTTTTGACTCTTAACAGAGGTACAGCACTGTTAACACAGTCTCAACCACTGTAGGTAGCATACGGATGAACTAAATATAAAACTGCTCATGCAAAACTTCATGGTGCTGGGCTCAGGTTTTTTACGGCCTTAACTAAGCTTCTTCAATCTCTCTGGAGAGTGTTTTATTTAGGAACAGTAAAGCACAGTTATCAGGGGGTTTCAGTTCATTTAATTAAGTTGAATACAATTACCCTCCAGTGGGTCTTAAAATGCAAGAATCTATTTAAATATTATTTAGATGCCTATCTTTAACTACCACAGACTGAACAGGGCTTCATGTTTATATCAATTAGGGATATCAATCTAGCAATAAGAACTCTCTCTCTTGCCAGCTTATAATCCTTTCCACTCTGGGATCCTGTATTTTATTTACTCATTTCCCTTTATCTGTGTACAGTGAAGATGGGTTTTTTGCATTCCTGTGTGCTCACACTGCTTCATCATTGCCAGAGCACTTCCTAATTAGGCTAAATAGGCCTCTTACACAAATAAAAGAGGAATATTTTTGCCTACCAACAGCGCACATCCTACAGAGTCTGGGCTTGAATAACTGTGTGGTTGCTGTATCTCCCAGGTATTTCAAGCCCATATTTTCCTGACGGAGCGACATGAAGGATGTCACATGCTTGTTTCAAGAAAGTGCTTAATCCTGTGGCTGTTGCCAGTCCAGTGGCTCTGCCCACTGATAAGAGATGTGAGGACAAGGAATGAAGCTGCATCAGAGGAAGTTCAGATGGGACATTAGAAAAAGGTTCTTCACTGAGATTGTGGTCCTTCACTGGAACAGGATCTTCATGGAACTGGTCACAGCACAAAGCCTGTTAGAGTTCAAGGAGCATCTGGACAATGCTTTCAGTCTTATGGTTAAGTTTTAGGTAGTCCTGTGAGGAACAGGAAGTTGGACTCAATGATCCTTATGCATCCCTTCCAACTTAGATATTCTGTGATTCTATGTTGCTTTTACTGGAGACTGAGTTAGTTACTCAAGTGTTGCACATCACAGCGATGAACCTCAAACTGAGGCATAATACAGTTTGAAAAGCCCCATATGGCTAAAGAGATCATAAAAAGCAGAAGTTGACAGAACCCCGGAGTTAATATAGCTCACAAAAAAATTACGTCTCTACAAAACCTGGTAGTTGATTCTCACTGACCCAAGGCCCTGAACCACAGGCTGAAAGAAAACAACTGTAGATAAAGACACTTGAACTTGGATGGCAAGCTAAGCCCTCACTGGAGCAACTTGTCTATGCATAGCGACCTGAACATCAAAAGGAGAACATCCTGCTAACTAACCATTTGTCAGGACAGTTGTCATGCCAAAGAAAAACATCTCACCTACTTGTAAAAGTGACAGTAACATGAAAAGAAAGTCTCAGGTGGAAGAAGTTTCCTCACAGACTCTGCTTCGCAGATTAAAAGAGTGACCGAAGTCTCAGGGAACACCACCCCATAAACCCAGCAAGAGTGGTAGGACAACCTCTGTACCAGGATGCATCTGACCCAACACAAAACCAGCAGGGAGCTCTCTGAGCAAGAAGATGTTACACCACTTTTCACAGCATACGTCATGATCAGTTTCAATACAAGGATGTATAGTAAATAAGCTCCTTCATTCACAGAGAATTAGAATTTGAAAGAAAACAAAGATTTTGCTGTATGACTCTTTCAAAGGGAAAGGAAAATTACATGTTTTCGGATATGGAAATCTCTTCAAAGCTTGAGACATGCAAAGGCTGGTTCAGAAGGAGTTACATGTGAACAGAAAAACAGCCTCAGACTGTCTTTAGGAAAAGAGTAAATTGCACTCTCATCACCAGTTTGTTTTAGCTAACCAGCCCTCTGCTACAAATTACCCATTCAAAACATCTGCTGGCAATACATTGATGGTTCAGTTTTACATGACTCATACGCACATCAATGGTTACCCACCTATAGCCTGCCTTTGTCTCTAAGCAAAAACAAAACAAGGTGCGACCAACTAGACATGAAGGCTTACTTTGCACTCGGATATCCCTACTCAGTGCCTGAAATAAGCCTTTTCATTTCTCAACCAAGCTTAAATCTCCATTATTTATTTCCCACGTGCTCCCTGCTGTCCACACCATTCAGCCACCTCCTCTGGGCCTCCACGAAGCCAGCCTGCACACTGACCTTCCCGTGCCAAGGTCCCGGTGCGTGCTCCAGCCATTTCCTCTTATGAAGGCAGCAATTCTTCCTTTCACATGATCTTTCTAAATGCCTCTTTCTAGCAGTTGAAAGTTACCCTTCTCAGCTAGGACTATTTTCGCCTTTCTGGCCACAGAAATACAGTTGTGGATACTGACTCACTGCACCTCCATCCCCTGTCATCCTCTGTTTCCGCTTTGTATGATAGGTATTTTCCTAGGAGAGGCATGAGTCTGGAGAAAAACCCCTGCTTTGTTCTTTTCTAATTTTTTTGTTTTGTAAACTGCTCAAGCCACCCCCCCAGCAACAGATCTGCTTAAGACAGGCAGAAGGGTCAACAGGAGTTAACATTCCTTTTTATTTCCCTTTCCTTTCTCTTTCAAGGCATTTTTTAAAATAAATAACTATCTGTAAGCATTCTGCAGTAGTTGTTAGTAGGTTTGGCAGATGAAAAATGAAGATTTGTACAATCTTTTGTACTCTATGTACACTTGAGACAAGGATGAAAACCCACAAGTAACTTGGCAAAGATTATTTGAAGAAAGTACCATTCCATCAGAGAGAAAATGCAGCTTAAGAACATCCACCTCTTTTTTTTTTTCCTCCTACTTTTAGTAATTAGAAACTCAAACTCCACACTGACCAAACCCACTGAGACTCATCAGGACTAGGATAACAAGGAGATGCAGAAGCATCCCTTTCCCTTCTCTTTTATGCATGACCACACACCATATGTGGTATGAAGCTATTCTTCATCATCACCATCATGCCAGTATTTTAAAGAGGTCCTTGACCTTATGTTCTCTGTTAACTTCCTGAGTTTAGATAGCTATCATGCAAAGCTTAGGTTTTACAAAGTTTAGGTTTTACAAAGTTTATCCATCTACATGTATATACTCACTCCCTGACACAAAATCTAAACAATACATCGCTGGGTTTGGGCTGAGCAGGAAACAATACACCTCACTGAACTGAAACATCCCGGTGTCCCTTCAATTCAGTACACATCAGAACGCGGCGCCACAGTGGAGAGGGACTGCACAGGATTAGACTCCATTTCTTGTCTCTTTGTAAAACACTCAGAATAATGGTAAGTGTAGTTAGAGGGGAAAACAGAATTGTTAAGGACCGGCAGTCCTTTTGCACTACCTACAACAGAGTAGTCTCCACTGATTAAACAAGAAACAAAACAGACCTTTCCCCCAAACCTCAGAAGAAAAATTTCCTCTAGAAATTTCCTCTCCTTACCAGCTTTTTTCGTTTTGAGATACACTATCTTTACCAGTCCTCTGATAAAATGTTGCACAGGGAAATCTTTCTCCCCGGCTTTTGTATAAAACATGATATATCCCCAAAACCACTCTGAAGTATCGTGTTTTTAAAGTGTAAACATACAGTAATCTTAAAGATGGAAACTTGAAGACAGGAACCACAACTGACATACAACATGTAGTCTGCCCACACCTTTTCCTGTTTTACAATGGTTATTTATGAATTCTAAGGTGGGAAAGAAACCTAATAATGGAGTGCAAATCACAACCTCAAAGTTGTGGTGGGTATTATGTATGGATACAAACACATATGTTTAAAACAGGATTTATCTTATTTTCATCCTCAAAGACTATAAACTGCAGTTTAAATGCAAAGGACTTATCATCAGCTTTCAGAGCTACTGCACTAAAGTGGCCAATCACTGAAAGCTCCAAAACTCACAAGTATTAAATATTATTCTGTAAAACTGAAGGCTACGTTAAGTCTGTGCAGTGATGTTGATAACAATATGAAACATGACCAACATAGATGGTGAAAAGAGATGACTCTTAATTTAGCAATAGAAAACAAGTATTTTCAATTTGCGCTCCATCCCTAGGATTGCACTAGACGCTTCTGGTATAAAAAACCCTCTTGGCTGAGTTGCAATATGCAGGTAGTGGCTGCTGGAAAACTGCAAGCAGAGAATCCAAAGAGAAGGAAAGTATTTCAGAACTGTAACAGATACAGATAAACAGAGATAATAAGCAGGCGGAACACAAACATCCAAACATCCCTGCAGATGTTAAATGCGTAAAACCCAGAGATTCTTCAGCAGTGACATATAATTTCTAAAGGTATGTATTATGATACGCAAGATATTACTCTGGCAAGCAGAATACCTTAAAAGCCTAAAATGCCTTTTTTCTGAAGTGCAATGTAATGCTATGCAATCAGCTGTAGCCCGTGTTTTCATCCAAGCTCCAGCTGTGGATGTGCACTCCCCGACTTTTAACAGTGCCACCATGGTGCAATGAGCTCTCATGTTTCCTCCATTGAGTCAGACTGGGGTTACAGTGAAGCAAAGAGCAAGCTCTGCAGAGCAGGGTCAACCTGGTGCTGGCATTGGAAGGGGCAGGAGGCTCCGTCCACTCATCTGAACTTGTGAAGGATCAACAAAAGATGCATTTTCCTTTCTTCTTTAAAGCCTACAGGCCACACACTGCTCCGCTAAAATAAACTTGTGCCTTAGGCTCCTGAAGTTTTTATGTAAACAGTGCAGAAAGCAGACCCTTTATCTTCTGTTTCTCTCTTTATCTTTTGTTTTCATCATACCTATCAGCACAGCACAAAACATCTTCAGTTGCAGCTGAGAGGGTTAGGAGCATCTCGCAATCAAGAGGTTGCTCACGTACTCTCAATTTAATATTGTAAATATTAAATATTAAATATTGATGGTACTGTTTCCACTATCATCTATCAGCTCTCATCATGCTTGCTGCAAAGCTTTCAAAGCATTGCTTTTATTATTATATTAAACAGTTACCTAATTTCCGTTACACACACTCCTACACACAAAGAATATACTCAAGGTGGAGAACACTGTGAGATTAAACATTAGTAGGCTGTTACCTACAAAGAGCAGAAAGCACTGTATATCATCATAAATACAGTGACAATAATGAAATATAAAAGGATGTATTATATTCTTGATAATTGTATTGCCATGCTTGTAATCTTTAGGGTGTATATTTATCCCTGCACATGAAAACAGACAATGTTTTCTCCATCTGGAGGCCTGATGATGCCAACTGATCTCAAGAGCATATGCCCATGTCCATGCAGTGCCACAGGGAAGTCAAATCACCAAAGTCTAACGGGCTTGTACCAGAGCAGAGTTGTGCAACAGCACTCCAGCTTGATCGCACTCAGATTGTGACACAGATATTAGAAATCAGTTCTCCAATTTATTATATGACTTTCCATTAAAAAGCCTGAAAGTGTGATTTATAAATCAGTGTTATATTATATTCTTAAGCTTGTCCATCCAATTTTCCAGCTACATCCTGCTTAAAACTGTTTTCCACATAGGTTATATAATCCCCACTCTCAATTTCCAGCTCTTCATAGGAAATGTGCCTCTAAAACTAGTATGTAGCTCAAAAATGCTTATACAGGTGTCATTAGAACTTAAACCATTAAGTAAGTTATTATACTAATCTTAGTTCAAATAAACCTGGTACATCATAAGTCTGTGTTTCAAAACATGGCAGTAGACAAGAAAGTTCTGCTATTACCATAAGCCAGGAAAAATGTTCCCCTTGCCTCAAGAAGATGAAAGCAGAGGCAGCATGTCACCACCTGACCCACACTGCAGCAACTGCACTGTGGGGGAGGAGGGCACAGGAGCTCCTTTTATTTTTAAAGTCATTATTTCAATAATGAAATCTGTGTTGGGACCTCTTGTGCTCGAAACATGTTGTAATTTTTCCCTGCCAATGAGTTAAGTCTATTGATATCAGGCAGAAGCAAAACCCCTTCGTATCTCTTTACCTAATCACACAACATGTCTACATATATTTTAATGGAGGCAACATTTTTATAGTAGAAACTTGATTTTTAGACTTGCACATATGAAACCCAGTTTCTTCCTTTTGCCCATTTTCCCATGAAAAACGTGGAATCCAGATCCTTGCAAAGCCACCTCAGCATCCCCACAGTCACAACCACCTTCCTCCTCCTCCCACCAGCAATAATGGCATCAGACAGAGCGACAGGTTCCTTAGTCATCAGCTGCGTCAGGCAATCACCAAGAGGAAAATTGTTAACAGCACTTAAAACAGGCATTGTGACAGATCACTCTGCTTGGTCCTTACAATGTAATTCCTATTCATCCTGTGTTTCTGAACATCCTAAAGTCCGAACACAGCGTGTACTCTACGGCCATTAATACTGTGACAACAGGGTAAGTGGAAAAGAAGAAAGCCCGGGCTGCTGCACAAAGGAAAAGCTACAACCACATATTCCAAATGACAAGAGGGTGACCCAGAAAGATGCAGGAAGCAGATCTGCGTGCACCAGCACCGAGCACCCTGTCCTCCACAATGCCACCTCTGAAGGGAAAAAAATGCTGAAGGAACATAGCCCAGGGCTGAATCTGAAACAGTTCAACCTGAGTCTGGAAGGAGAGATTCTAACTGACACTCCTTTGTCCTGGGCACTACCTGTTCTCTCTGTCCCTTGGCCCTGTGCCACATCCAGCAGTGATCCTGTGCCACATTGCTGCGCCCTGATCCCTCCACTCTGCTCCTGTTTGCACAGCACTTTATACAATCAGCACTAATTTACACAGACTTCTAGACAGCATCAGACTAAATTAAATTAATCATGACCAACTTATGTAAAATATCATTTACTCTAAGATACACTAAAAATAAGAGGTTTTTACCTGACTATAGAAAATGGTAGCTGCCATGTGTGGCATAGTACATTGCATTCCATGTAATAAAAGTCCTTTAAGTGCTCATGTGCAACACCTTTTCATTTTCCACATAAATTTTCACGTTTTCCTTCTGCTTAGAGACTGTCATTTTTTTTCATATCCACAAAAGGAAGATGGCATCATTACAAGCAACTTCTGGCAATGTTGTATTCCACTGCTCTTAAAAAACAGAGAGCTTGGTTGACTGACGTCCAAAAGATAAAAAACATATGAAGAAAAAGAGTATTTCCAAGCTGGTACTCACAGTAAATCAGCAAGAGAAAGAATTTTCTTTCAAGAAAGAATGAAGAAGACACCAGAACCAAAAGTGCTTATCACTCCTCATGGTGTAGGGTCTTATGGGGACTAAACTCTCTGATAGAGACATCTGTTTTATGTGCCCTGACATGCAAGAAAAAGCTTAGACCAAAGGTTATCTCTGTGAGCTGTCTTTCTTCATAAAGGGATTAGCATTGCTAGGCATAACATTTCACAGAAAGGGAAAGGAGATGCAACAGGCTAAGTTTAAATTATAAAATTGAATTCAACACCTAAACTGACAGTCAGTCGCTCTCTGTTTTGACTTCTTTATTTGAAAGCAAAACACCCTCCATGGTTTTGTAAAATAGAAAAAATAATATCTGCTAGTTTGACAGCAGAGGCCAGGCCTTCTGGGTTTATCCTTATTGTTGCAAGTGGGATATGCTTTAGAAAACGTGCTCCAAATAGGAGTTGTAACAAAAAATGTCTTCAATCAGAATGTCCCAAAGCGCTTTTTGAGCTAATTACACAGTGCCACAGGCACTTTCCTGACATGTCTTCAATATAAATCATAAAAAATAAGTATATTGCATTTTCAAGAGCACATTCTACGTGAAACAGCTATTCAGTTGCCCACACTTTTCCAGGGAGCCATGCTGAGGGTCCATGATTTCAGGTGGAGCAGCCTTGTGGTGCCAATCTGACACCAGAAAAACAGAGTCACCCAATGAGAAACAGGGACAGCAACAGAGCAGAGATTTCCATAGGATGTTACAGTGATTTAATGATGGTTTAACGAAGAGCAATCCTGGAAGAAATCTTTGGCTGGTGTTAGCTGCTGCAACTCCTCCTGGCAGTTCTACAACTGCTTTTATCGGTTGGGGATCTACTTCCCTGATCCTCCCAGATATCCAGACTCCCTGGCTTAATATCAAATTCCTCTTCCCAAAGTATGTTAGCCAGTATCCAAATACATGTTATCACAGTAGTATTATCAGCTGGTGTCTTTCTCTCTTTTGGTTTTTTTCTTTATTACATTGATAAGAAATTCAAATAGTCACTTAAACACAGAGACCAAGATAGATTATATATGTAAATAGTAGGGCTCTCAGTAGCCAAGTGAGCTTTATTGTCCTCAAAATACTCTGTTCTCTTCAACTAACAGCAGATGGTGGGAAAGGACTGGTTTTCTTTCAGCATAACTGCAAAATACTATCGAAAAAGAAATAATTGTTTTTTTTATTTCAGCTGTCATAATTGATTCAGTAGTTTGAAACAAGAAACTAGCTACTGCTTTGAAATAAAAAGCTGGAAAGATTTCTAATTTCATGGAATCTCTTTCAAGTTGTGCTGTATCTTTTGCATCTTGGCCACTGAAGACAAAATCTCCTCATGCTAATAAGACACTTTCTTCAGCAAAATTCCTGCTCTATTAAAATTGATCAGAATTTTGCCAGTGATTTCATTAACATCAGGATTTGACCCAGATATCTCTCCTGTCTATTTGAGAAGGAAGAACTTCGCATAACAAGAGGGGCACTGGCATGTCTTCCCTATAGTAAGGCCAATAGCCCATGTTTTGAAAGCACATCTTTGAAAGAGAATGAAGTTGATGGTTTTCACTTCATGTTACAATTTGTTCTCAGATCTCATCACATATAAACCTTTAGACCTTTAGCAACAAAAAGTTTGCTATCATCACATCAACACATGATTCTATGCCAGAAATATCCCTTTTTATAGCATTGAGTTTTGGTAATGCAGAGAATTTCTTTATTACTACTCACAATCCACCTCTCTCTAAAACCTTAATACACTTCCACCATCCACTGTTGCTTTGAAACACTGAAAATTGTAATTATCCAGTACACTCCAACATGTGCTTGCTACAGACTAAGCAAAAGCTTTTAGGTATAATTTTGTTATCTAGTGAGCTCCATTAACAGCACAAATAGCTTGAGGCGCTTACACCACAGCTGCACCTATGGAATATTTCATTAGAGAAGTGCAAAAGGGAAAAGCCACATTTACTTCAGCAAGATCCTAGTACAGCTGCAAGCATACACTCAGTATTTATCAAGTATAGAGCTATTATGTGACTTCAAAGTCCAAAAAACACACTCCTTACTAGCAGCACTTGACAATTATTTGCTTCCCCTCCGGACCTGGGATCTGCCACCACAGGTTCCTCCTAATGAGATCCTGTTTTAAGGAACTTCAATAAAAATACACAAACAATGACATATATTTATCCATAAAAATATGGAGAGGGGCTCAATTGTATTTCAAGTAACTTCAGTACTGAATACCAGCTGGGCTGACACTATGGCTTCTCCTACTAATTCAGCACCTAGAGCAGGCACCACCACGCTCCACAAGGCTTCCAGCAGGGCCAGTGGGAGGAAGCCAATGCCTTTCCCTCCTCTTCCCCACTGCTCTAACTTCTCAGTATGAGGAGGGCAGAATCAGGCATTTTATCACTTCTATGAAGAACATCTTTATTACTGTAAGGACAGCAGAGTGGTGGAACAGGCTGTACAGAGAGATTGGGCAGTTTCTGTCCCTGGAGGTTTTCAAGACACGACTGGGTAAAGCCCCAAGCAACCTCACCTGACCTCAGAGCTCTCCCTGCTTCAGCTTGAGGACAGGCTCTATAGATGCCGCTTAGGTTCTTTCTACCCTGCATCATCCTACAATCATGGCTTAAAAATGCGCTTTTCTTTTTCACTCAATTAACAAACTTTTGATTATCACCACCTTTCTTCATTTGCTTCTAGTTTTGTCCTTCCAAGATCACAGAATCACAGAATGGTGTCTGCTGGAAGTGACCTTAAAGATTATCTAGTTCCACCCCCCCCCGCCATGCGCAGGGACACCTTTCACTCGACCAGCTTGCTCAGAGCTCCCCATTCAACCTGGCCATGAACACTTACAGGAATGGGGCACCCACCAACTTTGGGCAATTTGTGCCAATGCCTAAGCACCCTCACCAGAAATAATTTCTTCCTAATATCTAATCTAAATCTACCCTCTACCAGTTTAAAGCTATTTCCCCATGTCCTGTCACTACATGCCCTTGTAAAAAGTCTTTCTCCATGTTTGTTGTAGACCCCCTGCAGGTACTGGGAGTCTGGAACTAGGTCACCCTGAAGCCTTCTCCAGGCTGAATAATCCCAGTCTCTTAGCCTCTTCTTCACAGGAGAGATGCTCCATCCCTCTGATCGTCTTGGCAGCCTTCCTCTGGACTTGCTTTAATAGGTCCATGTCCGTTCCTGTATCAGGGACCCCAGAGCTGGATGGAGCACTGCAGGTGGGAGTCTCACAAGAGTGGATCTTGGCCCTTCTCTCCAGCCTCTCTCCCTCTGCTAGTGCATTCCTTTGGTAGCTTACAGGCTGTTGCTGGGCCAACCTGGCCAGCCCATCACTGCACCAACTTTTTCATTCATAGAGCCATCTCCAATGAATCAGTCTGCTGCCTACATCTGTGCTCTCCAGACAGTTTGAGTCATGAACTGCTACAGAACCCAGGAAATTAAGACCCATACTCTCTTATAATTGACAATGCAAAAGAAGTAAGCTAGCTACACAGGCCACTAATGTGGCATCATGGACTACAACCAACCAGCAACAGACTTCCATTTGGAAGCCACAGCTCCAGTCTACTGCTTGCCTTTTGCAGGACAGGCTTGAAAGTGACAAAGCTCAGAGCACCAAAAAGATGAGTAGTGAAAATGGCACTGGAGCTACTTCTTCCTTGCCTTCATACGAGAACAGACCACTAATTAAGTTTATACTCAGTTCATATTAGAACCTTATTTTGCAGCCTCAAAGACTAGAAACTCTTTAGAAATCTAAATCTGAAGAAAACTGACAGCTTGCAGTGAGAGGAGCGTCTGTCTCCCCTCCTCTAAGAGACCTAACACAAAATATCTTTCCATACTTGTAATTGTGTTGCAACACAAAACACTGAAGTAAGAGAAGGTAATAATGTTGGGTGATGTTTGCAACTGATAGAAACCAGCAACTTCACGGTCACAAGACGATTCCTTTCTGTAAGGCTGACCAACTCTAAGACAAATGATTTTAGCATGGTTTTATTAGAATAATTAAATAGCTTTGTTTCCCCAGGAAGGAAACTAGCTTGTATGGCCAAAAGAAACCCATTCAAATTATTAGTTTGTGTGACAATCAGATCTTTTTCTGCACTGAGCTTCAGCATGCTAGGCTGTTGGTCTGGCCTCCTCAAACACTCCTTTCCAGGCATCCAATAGCACTTTGCTCTTACTAAATGCAGTACTGAAACCTGCCAGAAAAAGAGAGAAAGAGACTGTTCATGAAGTACCAACTGTGTGCTCCTTACAAACTGGCAAAACTGACCCTGCTTGCGCTCTTAGATTAAAATCATTAACAGTGAAAAAGTGTACGCAGTTGGGTGCTTTTAAACTGAACGTCATGTCAGTAGAGAATTTCTATGAAGAAAAGGAATGATACAGGTTTTTTAATCTGACTTTGAATATTAACAATAAAGTTCATGTGGTAAAAAATGCAGCATAAAATGCTAATTAAATTCTCTGTTCAATTCTATAACATTTCTTCTGAATTAGATCCTATGGGTTTACCATTCATTACATTCCATGGCAGTTTCCCAAAAAGTGTTTCGCATAATATTCTTGAATATCTGCTGGTTAAATGTTAACAACAAAAACTAACATGCATCAAGCCTATTCATTTGCTTTTAAAATGAATAAACAGGCATTCCACTGTTGATTACCACATTCCTGTATCACTGGAAAGCTGCCAGCTCCAGTACGTATATAACGTTAGTATTTGTTTTTTTGCTGAGTGGCAGTCCTCTGCGGTAATTATCATCTTGCACCTAAAGTAAATATTATTCTCTCGCTGCAAGTAGAAATAAAGGATTGACTCTTCCTGTATTTTTACTGTTTGCCATCCAGTCCGTCCTGTCGGTACGCTACGTGCCCATTAAACGTAATTCCTTGAGCCCTCGTTACTGGGGCCATCTCTTTTGTCTGTAACCAGTGAATTACGAGGATTAGTCCCTCCTCAGAAGATCACCGGCGCAGAAACTCCGCGGGCCGTAACCGAGCAACTCGTCTCCGAAAAGCTACCGGGAGTAAGAGCTCCAAAGCCGACGCCTGGGAGTGCCGCGGGGCCCCGGGAGCGCTGCGGGACAGACGGCCGTGCTCGGGGGCCCCAGGGCAGCGCCCCCCACGCGTGGGGCTTCACTCCGAAACACGTGCGTGGGATGCAAAGGCTGCGGCGACACCGCCTTCAGCCCGAACTGCCCTGCATCGGCGGCACGCCGGGCAACCGGGGGACAATGCGCCCATTGATCCGGCTGAACCGGCGCTCCCGGGCGCGTCCCCGCCAGCGGGCAGCCTCTGCCGGGACCCGCTCCCTGGCGGTGCTCGGCGCGGCCCTTCCGCCCCCTCCACGACGACAGCGCAGAGAGAGCTCTGCGCCACAACCACGATGAAGGCGGTCACCGACACAACCCTTGCCTTTGCCCGTGAAGTTAGTTTTTCTTGGGACGTACGCGCCCGCACAGGGCTGGCACACTCCAACCCGGGCAAACTCCGTAGCAGGTGCCGGGGAGACCCGGCGAGCGCTCCGCAGCATCTCCATCCCCCCAGCCCGGACACCCGTCCCGCAGCAGGCTGCCCCCGCGGCCGGCCCGGCCCCAGACCTCGTCCCCCCCGCACTCACCAGGATGCCCATCACGTCCGCCCACAGCTGGGCGAAAACCTCCGATGTGCCGCTCTCCGCCGGGGCGGCGGGGCCGTCCGCCCGCTCCCCCTCCATGCCCCGGCCCGGCCGTCGGATCAACACCGGCTCCCCNCCGCGGGACGGCCCCGCCGCCACCGCCCTCAAACTTTCGGCCCAGCGACAGAGCGGCCGGCGGTGCCGCTGCGGCCCAAAGCCCCTCCTTCCCCGCCCGCCCGGGGGCTCGCTCGGCGCATGTGGCCGCCCCAGGGCGGCAACAAAGGGCCCCAGCGCCGCCCCGGCGGCTTCGCGTATCGCCGAAGTCAAGAGCTGATGTCGGGACACGCGTGGTCGCTGGCGCAGCGCTTGTTGCTGCTGTCCCCGCTAACCCCGTGCCGGTGCCTCGCCTGACGGCCGGGAGCTCCGGTGGCCAAGTCAACAGCGCTTTCTTAACGTCGGGGAAAGACTCTCTGGGAAGAGGTGTCACCCGCACGCATTACACGGCGGCAAAGGAAGGGACATCCCGGCTAGTTCAAGTTTAGAGTTTGGGTACCGGGACTGCAGGAGAGGTGGTCTGTCACCCATCGCCCTTGGGGTGGAACTGTGGGAGCGCTGCCGCCCCTACGTCTGTGCCTCATGCTCCCTGGTACTACCCCCCATCCCCATTATAGTCAAATTAAATAATTACTAGCTGCAGACAGCAGCAGCGATGCTCCTGCATTCTACATGGGAAACTGCTAAGTGCCCATACATGCACACACACTTCTTGGGGAAGGCACATTAAATAACAGTGGCCAAACCCCACTGCCCGTGGGTGGAAGGAGTGGCAGAGGTCAGCAGAAGAATGACCCGAAGGCCTATCCACCACCTCACACCACACTCCCAGCTTCTGCTGTGACCAGCAGCAAGGAAATCCTATACTCTTACTGCTCATCCCCAAGCTTTGAAATGTTTAGATGCTTCTTGAAAAGCTAGTATTTCAAGCTGCCATTTATTGGAAGCACCCGTCTGCATGGGGTTGGGGGGAAAGCGATGTATTTAATGGATATGCAGCTGTCACACACTGGCCAAGCATTTTGAGAGCTCACACAGTTGAGCAGTCAGTAGATCCTCAACATCCCTCAAGCCTTGCTGTCTGCCAGGCTGCACGTTAAATGACCTGCACCACCCAAACACAACTCAGAGCCTGCCCTAGAACCTGTGCTCCCCTCCAGGCTCTCTGTTCAGCCCTGGGGGTCTCCTGGCACCAGGCTCCCCTCAGCCCACTTGCCAGCCCTACAGCTGACAAGGCTCACACTGAGGGCACAACACCAGTGGCCTGGGAGGGCTGGAGCAACAAATGATACCATTTGCTGTCAGGGCTAAAAATAGTATCTGGAGAAGGAATAAAGGAAAAGCAGGGTTACTGCACTCTTCATCTTCTCTCCATGCTCTCAGAAATGGTCTTTTTCTGACCTCAAAGCTAAGATTGTGTATTTTACTTCGTAGGTGAGCACTGGAGAGAAAAGCTGGTTGAAACACTTCCTTTCTCATCAACTGCTACACAAAGAAAGGGACAAGACTTTCCTAAGCACTGTGTTACTGCAGCTTTTGCTGGAGTGATCAACAGCACACACTGAATAGAGGAGAAAAAAAGGTGGGGAGCAAAGGCAGAAAAACTAAAAGAGAATTATGGTGAAAGTGGTAAAGAAACCACGGATGATGTAGAAATATGCATGATTTTACTGACCCTCCTTTAGGATGCACAGGTAGGATACACCCTGTGTAATACATCTTATTGACTAATAATGAGAAATAATGAAAGGCCCAAACCAGGTGTAAAATCTCTTCTAATTGACCTTTGAATTGTACACAACTGTAAGCCTATGAAGGATGAGACTAAAGGCGTGTCAGTGAAGTCTCTCAGTACTCTGAGATGGCTTGCATAACTCAAAACTGGTTTAATTAGTCAGGGGTAATTTACTGACTGACCCTCTGAAATTCATGTTGAACCACTTACAGTAGTAATATCAATCTATTTTAAAATATCTGAACAACACATATTTGATCTCAGGATTTAAGTATTCTGGGCTCCTCATACACACTAACTTCGTCTTTTTTATAGATGGAGGCATATTAAGAAAAAAACCAAACAAAACAACTCTGCATCACAAAGCCTAAACCCCCTCGTTGTGTCTTGGGCGGCAACAGATTAAGATCAAATAGGTGCAAGGGGCAGTACTCCCATTTGCCTGGCCCCTCCCTGCCGACCGAGGTCATTGTTTCTGTGCAGTGATGACTACACCACTTACAGGAGCAGATCCTGAGTAGCCACACTTTTCAGCCTTGCAGTACAGGTAACAGAAACTAGATTATAAATTGTGGTGGTCCCAGAGTTGCTTCCTGAGCCATGATGTCATCCCTTTTGTGGAGGCAGCAGCTTTCATCAGAGGAACATGATGCATGGCTGCGGCAGTCTTCCCCTCAGCCAGTTGACTAATTTATCTGAGACACAGAGCCTTTGATTTCAAGAAAGTGAGATAAGGAAAGAAAGATCTTGCAAAATCACATCACTCCAGGAGCAGTTGCTTTAAAAACCAAATGGACATGAGAGAATCAAAACAAATCCATGACAGTTAACAATAGCTACCATCTTCTATGGTCTTGCAACGATAGCATTTATGCATTTTGAGACATTCACAACATGCCATTTTCACAAGACATTCAATGAATATGGCATGCTAAAATAATTCTCTGCTCTTCCCTCAAGTAGAGACACCCCCTCCTTCTAGATATGATAGGGTTCCTCTATTTTAACGAAGCCAATGTCCTGCAGAACTAAATCCCAGGAGTATTTTACAAAAACCAGCTGCAACAAGAGTATGGGAGTTTTAGAGCAATCAGAAACTCAGATTTTACTAAGGTTTTGAAGCCCAGCTATGTGTGCAGTATTTGGTTTGTGTTAAAACTGCTACTACAAAATTACAAATTATTTGAAATTTGGCATGTTAGAATACAGTTTTTGTTTGCAGTTTTATCTGTAGTTACCGAGACCATAACTCCAGTGTCTACAAAAGCCTGCTCTCTAAAAGCATCCTGTGCTGGACCTCTCTACAGCTATTGGAAGAAATAAATCTGGTCAATTTTCTGAGATTTTTGTGACATTTCACAAGAGCTGTGACCAGGTGTGTAACATTCAGAAATCTTGGAAAATGGTCATTGTGCACCTTCAGGGCAGCACTAGGCAGCAGGGCAGCAATCCTGATACAGTTCCCCAGTGTGTTGCACTCACAATGTGCAACACATGAAGCTCCCCATGGTTGTTCTGCAAATCTCTGAAAAGGAGAAGGAAACAATTGACACATATGTGGCCAATCTAATCTTGCCGAGTTACGGCAGATGCACTGTGCCTATCTTCCTATCACACCATCAGCTATACGTGGGTGTAAAGTTAATAAGAGCTCCTCACATAAACAAACCAGGCAGGATTAACCAACTTGGAGAGCACTTGTCTGTATTCAAGAGAGATGGATTTTCCTCTAGAGGAACACTCAGAGCAGGATCCTAGCTCCAGGTTAAGGTGGCCATAGAGAAGCTCATCTTTCTCCTTTCTTTACTGAGGGTTTATGGAGATGGCCTTCACTAGGACAAATTCTTCCTCTGTGAAAAGCACAAACCTCAAACAAAAACCTCTGAGTCATTAAGGCAAAAGATGACAAACTTTCTGTTCCAAAACAGTGTGTGCCATCTCACCACAATGTCACAAAAAAGTGACACAGAGGTTTCAACAAAGCGTTTAATAGCGAAAAATTGAAATACGCAACAAAATAAACTGGAAAAGCCAACATGCACTACCATAATCAGACTATCACAACTGTTGTCACCCACATCAAAGGCATTTAATTCAGGAAATCTATACCATAAACAACCTCGAGCACTTTGATATCAGTTTTAAACTATATTCAAGAGCGTGATATCAGGTTGCCTTAGAAAGGGGATCATGCTCCCCAGAGCAAATGGACACCAAATGTCATGGGCTCCCAATAGATGACCTGAGGGAAATGGCTTCCTGCTCAGAGACCTGGCAATTAACTCTACGTGAATGAACAAAACACATGAGGTTTCTCAACATCACTAACAACACCCTGCCCAGTATATCAAGTCCAAATCAGAACATCAAAGCTTCTGAGAAATAAATAGGCCAGCCATTGTATGCAGAGAGGCTGCAGGGAAAGGGAGAAATAAAAATTCCAGCTAGCTCCTGCAGGTGACCTGCCAAAGCCCTAAAACTCTTAACACAAGCACATTACAATGGAACAGGTTATTAGCAGTGATTGCGTCTCCTTTCAGCTCTCTCCTTCTTCTCCCTTGGTGGAGGTCATCAAATTGAAACATGCAAAGTTTCACATCACAGCCTTTGACTGGAAATGCAACTCTTAGTGGTTGCAGGCTCTATCCCACCAACTTATCAAGATCCATCTTGGAACAATTTTATCTCATTGTCCTTGCTACATTTTTTTTCAAAGTCCTTCTAAATATAGTTTCTTTTACCTTTCCCATGAACTTAATTTTTGAATTTTTTTCTTTAAGAACTGTTTAAGTAGTATTATTATTTCTTTTAGCATCCTTTGGAGTAGGGATCACCTGTATCAGCCAAAGAGGCCAGCAGCTGTTCTCCAACAGAAGGAGACATGCCAGCAACTGCTCCAGAAGCTGCTCTCTGCTGTGGGATGGAATGGGGACCCACACACCTGACCCATCAGTTGATCTGACAAACAGGCTACCACTGCCCCAGACTCTCCTAGAATGTACATGCATAAACTATGAGAGAATACAAGATCCATCATGCATCCATGATCCATCCATTTGCACATCAGACTTCTATATATTCCAAAAAGATCCTGTTTCAGCACCCTCTGCCAGTTAGACAACTACAGAAAATAAAATATTCCTGATTTTAGAAGCGAAAGACCATACTTATACAATGGCTTTAAAATGGACAGTATTTAGATCATATACTATATGCTGTACAGTCAGAAATCATTATTTCTGACTGTACAGCATATAGTATATGCTCATATAATGATCATATATGCTTATATATGATCATATAATCATATCTTTTAGAGACTTAGCTGTCAGCTCCCAGTCTTACTGCCAGCCTCATGATTAGAGTGTCACATCCCAGCGAGAGTGACACACTAAAATGCCCAACACAAACCAGATGGAGTTAAGGCTGCTTAATTCTATCAGTAGAAAGCAGTTAGGAAAAACAAATTGCTTTATTCTGATAAAAGTCTAACTCTACACATTACACTCAATCCATCATTCCCCTAAATAACAGTACTCTACTACATTAAAAAATTAGAAGGTGGGAGAGACATATGCCCAGGGAAATAATTTCAGTAGTTTTAATATTTCGGGCTAGTAGCACACTCAGTAGACACAGAAGTACCGCTAAGCTTGGCAGGCTTCATTTAAAATACAGTGGCTGTGACTCTACATGATAAATCATGTAAGGAAAAGAAATCTAAACACAGCAAGCATCACAGCCCTCCTGGAAGGATATCTTTTGACTCAAAAGGAGAAAGGAAAGGTTCACATCCTTCCCTTCCTGCCCACAGATATGCTTCACAGAGGCCTCTCATATCCTGCCCATTTCCCCTCTGTCATGGAGCACAGCACCACATTTCTTAACTGGGAGGCGGTAGCACTAGCTCAGCCCGTGGAGGGGCTCTAGGAGCAGGAGCATGACCGGTGAGGAACACATTATCCCGAGGGAAACCACAGCCACGATCCTGCTTAGGTGCACAGCATGCCACTCCAGAACTGCCTGCAGGATCAGGACTCCAGCTGCTTCCCTCAATGTCAGGCACTGGCTGGAGATTTTCCAGAAATTACTATGACTCTTGTTCTTCCTGTTACTTACTTCTGCCTTTTCCACCCAAACTCAGCACCCCCTCTTCTCTACCTTCATGGCAAAGCCAGTTTTGATGAGTTGTTTTTTCTTGTCAACATTGAATAGTTAGCATTAATTTTTTTCTTAGCTTTCTGCAGCACTTTTTACAATTAAGGTTTTCTAAACCTTAATTAATTTTTCAGAAAGGATTTCAGCATCCTTTAAGATACCTAGGGGTATCTCTGCACTGTCATTCACAGGAGGTTGCTCAACTGATTGCATTGTTTTTGTAAGACGCTGCTAGAAGGGATGCATAGAGACTTACAAAGCCCATAGAGACAGAAGTATTTAGCTCAGTGTCCTTTGGCTGCTCTTCTCCCAAACAATTTTAGAACTGTGGAAGTCAAAAAGGTGAAAAACTAGCCTCAGAACTGGGAATTGGACTTCAGTCTCTCCTTTTTCCAAGTCCTTTGATTCCTTTGTTGAAACTCTTCGTAAATTACTAATGAAAAGGAATCTGATGATCTCATCCTAAAGCACCTCATAAAAGTGGCATAAGGTACAACTCAGTAGTGTGTGATAACTCTGTATTTCACAGACACTCAGTGCTGATGTAAATATCACTCCAAGTTAGCTGTGGTAAGATGGGAAGGGCATCAACAGAGATGACCAATCTCACAGAGTGACATCCATATTAGTATCCACTTTATGACCAACACAAATTTTTAAAATAAAAATGTATGCACCTCAGAGATGATGCTTATTGCATCTCCCTTTGAGAAGGAAATTAACATTTTTAAAAGTAATACTTCCTGGAAAAAGAAACCCAAGAGCTTTCATTAATTTCAGTTTCATTAATTGTACCTTTGCAAAAGCAAACAAGCATGAAATGCAAATGTAGATCTTTAAAAAAGAAGTTATCTGCCAGTTATAAATATAGAGATAAAACTTTACAGAGTTGCCTTTAGCAAAATATTATTACAACAAAGTACATGTGACCCAAACATGTCAACTGCAGACAGCTGGAAGAAAACAAAAGAGGAAGAATTGTTTAGCTTCTCTTTCAGAACAGATCACTTCCATCCAAAAGTCACCTCCTCCACACTCCACCTAACACCCATTCCCCAATTTACAAAATAAATACTGCCCCAAAATATAGCAGAACAAAAATTTTTTCCTCAAATGTTTCTCTGAAAGTTAATACACTTCCGCCCTCCCTTCACCCCCATCTGAACAAGCAGAAAACAGACCCTACCAAAGCCTGACTTTCAGTCCCACAAGGATTCAGAACTGAGCTTAGACTTTGCACTTTTGAAGCCTATGTCCTAAGTCACATAAATATATTAGCAGTGAAGGAGTAGGTGGGCCTAGTTAATGCAGCAGCTGACCAAAGAAACCTGCCTGATGCTCTCAGCTAGCCACAGGTGACCAGATGTGATAATTTGTTATGTGCTTGCGTATCATGTCAGCCTAAGGTCAACTCTCCCTGCTGCAGCCACTGGAGAACAATGTACTGGCTTCCACCCCTTCTTTCAGATCAGTTTCTGCTGGGGTAACTCCTGCTCCATCACCAGGGCTTCTCCTCTTGCTGGCATCCCTAGAAACAGCTCTCATCAGCTCTCTTCCCTCACTTTCCAAACAGCTGCCCTATCTTTCCTTGTAAATACTTTCTGCCCGTTCTCCAAACTACCACATCTGACTAAAATATGGGTGTCCTCCCCATGTCAGAGCTGTGCCCCTGGCTGACCTGTGTGCCATGCAGCAAGCCCAAGTATGTACATAAAGAAAGAGTTTATGGAAAAACAAATGGCAGTTGACCAGCAAGTAGGAAAGCGGTTGTGTTGCAATTCCTGTTGTAATGATTAGTGTTGAAAAATCAGAGATGCCAGGCACCTGAATATTACACTCCCATTTAAATATAACGAAATTTTAAATGTAAGACCTTTGGAGTGCTTCAGCTTCAATTGTCTAAGTCGTTAGGATGCATTTAGGTCACATCTTCATTCTTTTACTGAAAAAAAAATTCCAGAATTTACATTTCCATTATTTTAAAAACAGCAGCAAATTGAAATTTTTACATCACTGGTTGCAGGTGCTAGGATGTTAAATAAATCATCAAGCCAGTGATGAAATCTGGAGCATTCACTAGACTCTGACAGTGTAGTCAAGATGATAAGTATTCATTTCAGCTGTGACTGTAAACATGGGCCTGAGCTTGATTCACAGAGCCTGTGCTCCTCTAGAGAAGCCTTATTCTTCACTGCCTTGCAAGTTGTCCCATCAATCACTCCAGACTCTCTCTCAAATCAGAGTTTAAAACTGCCATGGAAAAATGTATTAAAACCTGCTTTGCACTCACTAACAAGAGTTAAGAAAGAAGTGGAAAATCATATCCAATCTGTACATTTAATTTTCCCTATATTGTTAATGACATATTTCACTTCATAAAACTTCATTAAATAGTAGAGAAAAGAGAAGAACATCTCTATACAAGCAGGCACACACTGCACTTCATGTCCATAAATTCATTGAAGGGGCATGAGACACTTATTACTTCTGTAACACAGCGAGGAGGGGGAGTAATTCCAAGGAGCAGCTGCTTCCAGTTAGGGTAGCTCAGCTGGAAAGGAGAGGTGCCTGTCAAAGTAATTAAAGTGAGAAGAAACCATCTATCTGAGACTCCAGCTTTTAAGCACTGGCCAACCCCCTCCCAAAACGTAATTAAAAAAAAAAAGAAAAGACAAGTGAAAACAGGATTAAGCATTGCTGAAAACATACCTCCAAGCTATCCTCTCAATAAATATTTTGGGAAGTTCATGAACAGAAGGATTATTGTGACTGTGGTGGTGTGAGTGGGAGGAATTTACCCTCCACAACTCAACCAACTGCATCAATGATGATACAACAGCCCTTGAGGGTGGTGAGCTTACTGCACTGGCTCCAAGTTGATGAAGTTTTACAGGGAAGTTTTTTGTTTAAGTATATGTAGAGTAGGCTAGTTCTCAGAAAAAAAACCCCAAAACATTTTCATTTGCAAGGATTTAATAATTAGGCAATTCTGTTTTACAAGGCCAAATTTGCTTCTTCAGTACAATGTGTATCCTGTAGCAACATATGCCTAACAAAAAGTAATTGAGATTGGGGTTTTTGAAAATTACTAATACACTTGATCCCAGAAGTGTATCACACGTTTCTTTTGACTTCTGTGCGAAGATGTGAATTGTGAGAATAAATTTAAACAAACAACTGTTACTTGGCTAGATGAAGGTTAAAGGGACTGGAAAGGATGCAGCGATTATCTGAAAGCATGAAGGGTGTGTGACCGCCAAGGGGAAAGCCAGATTGCAGACGAAAGCCCAAGAGGGTGTAACTCAGGGTAGTGAGATAAATGTATGTGTTTTTAAGCCCTGAAATACTGGCTCATAAAACTATGACATTATTTGTGTATGCAAACTGGTCATTTCAGTCACTGCTGTTTGTCACTGAGGTCAGAATATATGAAAGGGAATTAAAAGGAATGAAAAGAATTTGCAATATCACTGAGGGGAATGCAAGAGAGAGCAGTAGTACCTCTGGGTCTTATGGACAAGCCAAGTGACCTTATGGATTCACTCCATATTTGCTATCTCTGCCACCGAGTAGGCAGCAGCAGGGGTGGGCAGTAAGCCCACAAGGCTTTGGGCTAGATACAATCCATGACTTAATTTCTCATGACTTGCAGCTCCATGAATTATTTTGGGTGGTTTTAATGGATGATTCTTAGGGATATGCTATCTGAACAATTGCCTAAGAAGTCTGAAAAGGCCTATGTGGCCCTTAGGTTTTCCATGGTAACACATGAGGCATTTAGGGAATACATAAGCACACAGTAAGGTGTCAGCAAGGTATTGGATCTCATGTAGACAATTTTCATTACTCACCAAATTTCAGGGGTTTATACAGAAATCTAAAACTCCTGGAGAGAAAAATTATTATATTATTGTATATTGTTATTTATTATATTTGTATATGTAAACTGCATGTGCAGACATCTAAGAAAAGACTGCCTTTTGAGTTGTCAAAAAGACAAATTCCTCATCGCCTAAAAGCATTCTCCAAATGTTGTGATACCTTTTTAACTCCTAGCATTTTCCAAATACATACTAACAGATAAGGATTTCTTATGAATAGAAAGGAAATATAATTATCCTCTTGGATAGTTACTTAAAGCAGTGTTCAATGTATAAAACATGAATTAAACTTATGGCTTCTATTGCCTGTACTTGCCTACCTACTGTTTATGTTTGTCTGCAAACAGAAAATAATTCAAAGGACCTAGTTATTCACAGCACCCCGAAACATGCACAACATTATCCCGATCTGTAAATAGATTTCAGCAAGGGAGAACCAGGTTTTAAATATTTTAGCTTCCAGTTCCCAAAGAAGTGTGTATGTACATAGGTAACAGTGGTTAAACAGCTGAATTGTTTTATATGGATGCATGAGAAAGGATTGTAACTGGCTTTAGGTATGACAGACAATTCAGGGCAGTGTCAAAGGGCTGAACAGTACTAGAGCGCTTAGTGAGCCTGGTGGTTTCAAATAAGCTTAACCTGCTCATGTTCATCCAAGAATGCCCAGGCTTGGGTTCGAGATACAAGGATTTTGGCAGTAATGACTGCTGTCTCCATCTCTTGTTCTCACTCCTGTGCCATGGTAATTACAAATGAGGGCTCATGAAGAAGAGAGTTCAAAGAGGCTGAGGGAGGGCAAGCACGGGGCTGGAAAGACACACAGAGTTATATAATGTTTCTTTTTCTACCCTATTATCCTGTAAGAGTTTTAAACAGCCAAATAGATTTGACAAGAATTAATTTTCCCATATCAATCTCATTTCCTACTTTGGAGGATAATTGTTAGTGGATAAGAAGTAGCAGCAGCTGGAATACCTATTGAATTTAATAAAGTTTCTACCTTATGCAACACAGCTGACGCCATTATAAAGTGGTACACAACTGGTTGAAAGAAAAGCTTCCAGAGATTAGTTTTCAGTGGTTGGCACCAAAGGGGAAAAATTTATTGAGTGAGGTTTTGAAAGGATCTGTTTTTCAATACTTTAATTAACAGACTGGCCAGCAGAATAGAGAATATGATCACTAAATTTACAGATGACAGACAGCTCGGAGTGCTTGAAAATAGCTTGTGAACACGCATCAAAAGAGTCATCTTGCTGCAGAAGAGCAAGTGTCATAGCACGACACCCAGTATAGCCAGCAGAATACAGAACCACGTGTAAGACATAACAAACTACACACTACCCCCCAAGCCCTCAGCTGGAGTTCTGGGTTGTGCTTTGACCCAGTGTGCCCTGGATGTCAAGACTGACACAGACTAATGAGAGAAAATGTAGAAGACAACCACGTAAATGAGATGTTTACAAGCAGAGATTGAAAGAATGAGGATGCTCTATCCAAGACAAAAGAAGATTGCCAGAGACTAGGATAATAATTTTCAAATATGTAAAATCTTGGCTTCACTAAAAAAAACAAACTTCTCTATCTGTTGGGGATAGGGCAAGAATGAACAGGTTTAATTGCAGCTGGGGCAATGTTTGATTAAACGCTAGAAAAAGCTTTCTAACTGCAAGGTTCATAAAAGTAATGGACCTTCATTACTGTCTAACCTGTTCTTGAGAGCCTCCTAACATCCCATTATTTTGGTACAACTGATTCTGCTCTGGGGCTTGGACTTGGCTACACAGCTTCTTAAGATTTCTTCAATCTTCTTTTTTTAATAAATACTTTTTGTATTTTAATTCTTTAAACCAGACTGTGAAAGCCCTTTGCACAGGAGCCAGCACTTAGTCAAAGGGATGTCTGAATGGCATTCATGCCAAAAGGCCAAGATACAATGCAGCAAGTTAGAATTAGAGTTTACAGGTATTAAGGATACCACAATGGGCATTGAAATGCTTTACATGCCAGTGCCACAGAAACAACCATTGTCACCTGGAGAATTGGAGAATTTTTATACAGGCAATTTGTAAATCCTATAATTTTGCTACTGAACTGAAGATCTATCCCAGAGTTTGCAACCACCTGGCCTGCTTTGAATATTAACATTTGGACAAGATGTTTGAGTGGCTGTGGCAGTATGTAACTGATATGACTGAGGATGGCAGTTGCCAGAGGGACAGGCACAAGGAAGCCAAGAATCTCAAACTCAGTATGCTTCATAAGAATAATCCTAAGAATTACAGCTGCTCATGGGCAAGGGGTTTGTTTGTTCATTTATACTCCAACTGAAATGCATTAAATACTTGTTTGGATATTCCTACCCCTCTTGGTCATATCCAATGACGATCACTATTAATTACAGCTATCTTTCTGAAAGTGAAATCATCACCTGCTTTCTCCAAAGAGGCAATTGCTGGGCAAACATTTGTCTCTTTTAGGATTTAAATGTTGGAAGCACATCGCAAATGTGGCTTTCTTGTGTTAACCAGACCTGCCAAGGAGTATACAACCTTTGGGAGAAGTTACACTCAAAACAGCTACTCTGTGTTTTTTGTATGACACATATGTATGTGCGAGAACTGAGCATGATGGTGGCATGCCAAGATTAGCAGAGATAGTTGGGACATATTTTCTTCTCTGAGACACCAGCCTTTGGAAATAAGACCCT
Source organism: Pomatostomus ruficeps (assembly GCA_013400735.1). Classification (NCBI taxonomy): domain Eukaryota; kingdom Metazoa; phylum Chordata; class Aves; order Passeriformes; family Timaliidae; genus Pomatostomus; species Pomatostomus ruficeps. The sequence goes on from VYZT01005980.1 coordinate 35,380, forward strand.
CACTGTTTCTGGAATCCCAGAACTGGACATTTGCAAAATCCCTCCTTTGGGAGTCTGAAATGGGGAGGAGGCATGGAGGGATGTGTGCATTCACACATCCCCAGAGACAGCATTTCACAGACATCTTCGTGGTTTTTACACATACTCAATTACGTCTGTCATTATGGGATTTCACAGACAGTGCTAGTATTGATATCAAGATATATGCACACAGTAACATCTGTGGCTACAAAGGTACCTAATACAATGTATGGTAGCCTCGTCAAAAGCAGTGAACAACCAGCCAAAATGGCAAATTCAGCAGCAGGAAGGTATGAATTCCCAAGAAGTTTCACAAGCCAGTTAGCGAGCTATTGCTCCCATTCTTCATCCCGCAGTGAGTTAAACAAGCTGCTGAGGAGGAAAAAAGTGCTCTTTAAAACTCCATGGCCCACACTTTCCAAGGCAGGATTGAGTAAGGTTCTGTCAATTAGATACAATAGTAAAATGGCATCCCATCTGCTCTACAAATGTCAAAGAGCTCCATGGCACCTGTCTGGGGGGAAAAAAAACCCCAAACACAAAAGAGCAAGAGTTTACCATAGGTTTAAATACTCCTGTGAAACAAAGGCCTCTTTGTGCTAGAGCTTTCTGCAGCAGAAGTACTTTGGAAAAGTTTGGAATATGTTTTTTGCAGTAGCATTTTATATCAGAGTGTGAAAAAAGAAAAACCCTGTCCACACTTTTGCCATACCACAAAAGTCAGAGTCAGTTTTGCTATAACTTTGAAGGTGCAAAAACTACAGCTAAAAACTCCACTGATAGGAAAACACTCCCTCCCCTCAAACACAAATTATGAAAGAAGAATTAAGTTGACAACTTACACTTTATGTATCTCATTTCCCTGCCAGAAGGGTCTAAATACATTTGTAGTAACTTCTAAGTTTGCATATTGCAAAAGGTACAATGCCAATCATAATGCACCCACTCATTCCCCTGGAAACGAGCAGTGCAAAGGAGCAGCAAGAAGTTTCCTTTCTCCTTCACTATTCAGGCAGGGTTCTCCCTGTTGCATTGAATAGAGACAAGGTCTCCTCTGAAATCCCAGCACTCCCTTCCTGCAGCCTCTCAGCATTAGCTGTTTATGCCTGCTTTAAAATGTCTGAAAACTAATCCAATTTGCACAAAACGCAGAAAATTAGTGTTGACACGGATATAAAGTTATGATGAAGGCTTCTGAAAAGAGCCTTTTTCCCCCCTTGGTATGACTATCTTCTCTGTTAAAAACCAAACTCAATATAAAATCATCAGTGGCTGGACTTTATCATGGCTGAAAATTACCTTGGCAGCTGCAAAAGGGAGTTCCCTCTTTTCAAAGCAATTGGCCTGAACTGCCACAATGCCAGCCACCCACAAGTCAAGACATTATAATTCTCGTGGTAATAATGAGTGACAATGTTACCAAAATTAGACTTACCAAAGTCAGAGGAACATGTGAAGTAAAATGGGAGCTTTTGTCATAAGGTTCTGAAAAGTCTTGAAATAAATAGTGCAGGAATAAATAGAGAAGTAGGAAATTATAGGCAGTAGAACCCTGATGAAATTTTTCGTGACAAATGTTTGCCCAAATAGGTCTCCAATCTTGTTTCAATTTCTTAACATGTTTTGCTACCTCTTCAAATATCATTTAAAATGCATTGAGTGTTTCTTACAGAAACATCACCTAAAGAACAAGATCTTTTCTATTGTACTAAACATTGCATCTGGATTAAAAGCATTTCCACTCTACATCTGAGTCAGAAATAGAGGGTGAAGATGCACAAAGTTAAAGTTATTTGCAATGAGAAACACAGCAAATAAGTAACAGAGCCAAAAAGGAAATCAGGGTCCTCCAAAGCTGTGGTCCAGGGCAGTGCCAACTGGACCATGCTGTCTGTACTCCTTGTGCTGTAAATAATCATGCACCAGTACAGGCTGCACATCACACGCTCCATGACTCTAGGAAAGCAAAGATATTTTAGGGAATGATCTGTTTTGCTGGACAACTTTTATACAATGAAGTATAACAGAAATAAACCTGCTAAAAACATTACAGCAACAACAAGCAGAAAATAAGCAGCTGAAAGGAGACGCTCACTCTTGTAAATGGGAAGGGGAAATGCTCTGTAATAAAGTCCCAAATCATGTGAACACATGAGAGTGCTTGCTGGAAAGTAATAATTCTGTACTATAACATGCATGCAAAATGCAGAGTTTCAGAAGAAACTTAAATATCAAATATTTTTGAAGTCTTTTTGCAAGGAAACTTGATACATTAGAACTAGAAGTATTATAGTCGGGAGAATTTTACCAGCACTGTGATCATTGTGGAGGGTAGCATAGGGAGAGACAGTCATATTTCAATTGTATTTTCCCTGCAAAATGATTATAGAAGAAGTGGATACTATATCATAGGGACCCATGGTCACTTATGAATACTGTCCTAAAGGTGAAGAATCACAGAGTATTTAACTACAACTGCACTAACCTAGGCTTACATGATTTACAGCGGTATCTCTTTGTTTCAGGCTCTCACATTTTCTGGATTTCATGTTCCCCCATACTGAAAACTATATGGCAATATGGTGAAAAGGGGGAATGAGAAATGAGGTGAAGCTTCCTCTTCTTTACTTGCAGCAATGCAGGTAACAAACACTGTGAATTCACCACTAATTCCTAACAGATTGCTCCTGAAGCTATGGTTTTCCGCTTGTGGTTCATGGACTTTTGAGACCTTCCTAAGTATCTTAATGAAGTCCTTAAAAAGTCATTAAGAAAATTTCTTAAGTTTTTAATAGTCTTAAATTCACCACACTGATTTGCATCTGTGCCTAAACATCTTCAGGAATACCGAAAAGTTGCAAATCACTTTTGCTGAGTTTCAACCAGTCTGAAACTAATTAGAAAAATTATGGTGTCAGATTGATGGTTAAACATGCAGGGAATGCCACTGAACAATAAGTACTAACGGCAGCCACAGCTGATGCATTGGAACTGTTGGAAGCAAAAAGTATGTGAGATAATTACTTATTCTGGGTCAGTTTAGTAGTCAGGTCTCATGGCAAAGTCCTAGGAGTCTGGTGACTAAGTAGCACAGAGGCCCTCAAATACACACAGCAATCAAGTGGTGGAGGTGGCCACAATATTTTCAAGGAAATGACAAAATTTTAAGATATCACAAGATTTTTCTCACAAGTTTTTTTTAAACTATTTAGAAGTTTGTTCCCCTTGGTTAGGATCTTGAGTTTCTTCCCTTGCTGTTGCTTGCTCTTCTATTTATCGGGAGCCCAGGCATGCCCTGCCTGTGTGGGAAGTGCTCCTGCTCCTCTCCAAGTGCTCAGGTGCCCCAGGGACCCTGCCTCAGCATCACCTTAGACCCTACCAACTCGTGTAAAACACCAGGCAGAGAGGGGCACACGTGGGCATGTGGGCACACATGCACATGAACACGATGTGGCTGCATGCAGAGCCCGTGCAGAGCACACTGCCAAGAATGCTTTGAGTTCTTTGATCATGGAATAATGGCTCCACGACAGATTCCCTGCTATTCTGCTGTTATCCATCTAGTGAAGAAAGACAGGAAACAACAAAGTGAACTAAATTCTCCCCTCTCAACTAAAACAATACAGACAACAGTCAAAACCCAGGGAAATGATGGAAAGAGGAAAAAAAAGAGCACAAACTCTGAAGATGGGAAGAGGGGGAAAAGAGATACTAGAGTTCACTGTAAGTGACAAAAAGGGACAGGAACAAATAGCAGCTCACTGGCCATCGTATTAAAATCCTTCGTGCTAATAAAATAGCTATGAAGAATAAACCAGGAGGAGCCAGATGTCTTAATGCTAAAAAAGTAAGAGATTTAACTGGCACATGAGAAACTTTCTGTGAATTCACACAACTGAAATACTAATGTAGAAAATGTACAGCTTATTTGGTAATGATAGGCAGGGGAAAGGCCTGTGGTTGTATTTCAGAGGTAACCTACGCTCATCCCAAGCACAGAAAGACAGAGCAGAAAGCCCAGTTAGTTTGGGACATTAATAAGGGAGGAAAATAACAAAGGTTCTGATACTGTCCAACACCTATTACAGATGACTACATCAGGCATAAAGCAGGTTGAATAAAGATTTTTACTGAATAGTATCACATACAGCAGAACCTCCACAGGCCACTAGGCATATCTTTGGCATGTGAGAGAAAGTGGTCATGGCAAGGCAGTTTGGGCATGAGACAGGGAGAGAAACTGAGTCCTCTCACTCCTAGAGAGGTCACCGGAGCGGTCTGGGTTGACGCAGGCTTGCCAGTCCCTTGCAGGGCCGCCCCACATCAGCACCCTGGTCCATGCTGCCTCTGCCTGGCTGTCATAGCCATCCATGGACAGCAAAATCCTCCTCCACACAAGTCTGGTGAGGTCAATAGCACAGATCCAGGCACAACAGTGCAGAAGACAGAAAAAAGGCAAGTAAATGTTTATCTCTATGAGCCAAAAGTAGGTTTCACAGGGGCCCCACCAACCTTGCAGTCTGACCTAAAATTGCAGGAAAAAGTGCTCAGGAACAGAGAGTCACACAAAGATTTGTAAGCACACAAAGATTTTGAGGTCACTTGCCTTTGCGAGAAACTTTGTAAATTATTGTCAAACAAAGTTAATTTTTGTTCAATAGTACAATAATACACCTTGTAAATAAGAAGGAAGCAAATAAAATACAGCTCCATTTTTATATGGTTTCCAGTGCTGCTTCACACGGCGTATGCATGAAGAGAATGGTCTACATGAAACTGTCTGTGCATGAGAAGGAAACCATATCAAAAAGTACTTGCCAGTAGTTCCTCATCAAACTGGAAAGATGTATCAAGACATTTTGACACTACTCAATAGTTTTACAGTATACTTGTGTAGGAACTGTTCACAAGTTGAGTCTTGTGACCAAGACATCCATTTGGAGGCTCTCCTGGGGCCTCAGTAACCATTCTCTGCAGATCATCGTGCTCAGCAGAAATCTGCAAGAAGTGCCTGAGCCTGCGGAGGACAGCAGAAAGCACTGAAAACCATGAGTAAGAGAGGACCATGCCTGCTGCTGAGGATGATGCAACCTGATTTCTGAGTTTTCAGACTGCAGAAAGCTAGAAGAAGGTGCAGAAATATCAGAGAGCAGATTAGACACATAGATGGATATGGAAATTGGAGAAATGGGCTAAGACAAAGGGGAAGCAGTATGCAAAAAGGACGTATTATTGCAAAATACTTCACTTGGGAAGAAGTAAGTTAGAAGGATGAGCAGGAGATGGGAGACAGCCGGCCCTGCGGCAGTTCTCACAAAAGGATCTGCAGGCTTCAGGCTGAACATGAGTCAACTTCTTTCTTGCTGTCATAGAAAAGCAACCATTATATAAAGATTTGCTAACAGATGGCAAGTAAAATAAATCTTCTGCTCTCCTCAGCATTGCAAGACCTCCATCATCTGGGCTATGAGACTCCTTCCTGATGCCACACCTCAAAAAGATCTGAACCAATTATGAAGAGTCCAGAGGAGACCACCTTAAATAACCTGGAGGTCTAGTAATTAGATCTACAAAACATATCCTTCTAAAAAAACCTGACTGCCTGGGAGTTCGCGCTAGCTCAATTGGAAGATCTTGAACCTAAGAATTTACGACACTTGACATTTCCTTGCCCCTCTATAAAAACATGAAGTTACGTGGGCACTTTTATTTAAATTAAAATGGAGAGGAAAGCAGGGATTTTTAGTCCTCTTGATTTTACAGTGCATGAAAATACAATTCCAGCATATTTCAAATACTGAAAAAATCCACCTAGGGTAAAAAGAAACAAAAAATATAATGGGAGAATTGCTTACAGGAGAATTCTCATTATTCAGGAAGCCTAACCTAAACTTGAGCAGCTGAGATCAAGAATACTGCCTATTTACAACAGACTGTAAGAGGCAGAAAACTAAAAGTATTAAAGATGTTCTTCATATTTTATGAAGAACCATAGAATAAGATCCAGTTTCTTTAATTTTTTAATTATTTTATCTTAAAATAGACAATCTGCACTTAAGAGATATATAATCCTCTCTCCATAGTGACACCTTCATACAAGATATGTCAAGTGGTATATTTCAAATTCATTTAAGCCAAATGTATAGCACCACTACAATATATTTCACTTTTTTTTACTTTGTCTACTTTCTCTGTTCAGAGGAATGCACATTTCGCTTCAGTCCTCTTTTTAATTTAAAATTTTTATGTAACAGAATATGTGAGATGATCAACTTGTGGAAATCCACTTATTTAGTTGGAACAGGGTCCAACTAAACAGGGTCTCTGCTGCAACTTTAAAAATAATTTAGTTCAGTTCTCTAGATAATTCTAGGAATTAAGAATCTTAAGATCAATTTTATACCATCTATTATAAAGTGTATATACTGTAAAGTACTATAAAGTACACTTTATACTTTCAAAATTTTTAGAATTAATTTTGCTGAAATATAGTCTGAATTTTTTTTAAGTTTCTGAGTTAAAAGTTACAACTGGCTTATACAAAGGTCACTGCCACTAAAATAGTGACAAGTCTTCATTTCAATGCCAGCAAAGAACCATATTATCCTACGCGTTCACACAGAGAAAGTTTGTAAGTCATGTAAAAGTTCCAATTGGAAACCAAACGTTTTCTGATTTTATTTTCCTAAAGACCTTTGGTTTGACACCTAATTTAATTCCCAGAGACTGAGAAGGGAGTATTCTGTTGTATTGTGCTCTGGGATCTTAAAGCTCAGCATGTTGCTAACATCCGTGCATCATTGGAAACAGGCCTTGGATGCCCCCAGGCACTTTTTTTCACATCTTGACTGCATTTTCTCAACTGAATTACCCCCACCCATTTGGCAGACAAAAGGCTCAGAGGTATTATCTGATTCAAGGCTTTACTTTGTAAAGGAAAGTCACTCTTAATTGAGATTTCATTTCTTGTACCATCCCTGGGGAGTACTAACAGCTTCAGCCACCCAATGAATCATTGAAGTTTTTTTATGTTCTCCCATACGGGTGCCCTGAACAGAAAATTGGATCTAGACCAAGTGAATACATAGGAGCAACATTCAATTTCATCTGGCTCTAAAACAATATCAATAGGTGACTAATTAGATGATGTAGCAAGTGGAAAACAACCTGAATTCAAGACAAATTCAAGAAGCAAGTTTTCACTAGTATTTAAAGCAGAGAGAGAAAACAAAACCCTGCACAACTAACTTTTTATCCACATTCTACTGCACAAAATTTGTATTTATTACTCTCTTTCCTTTCGATTTAAACATTCCTCACATTCATATTTATCCACAAATTTTATTCTAAGGGATAAATTAAAAGTATAAACTAGCATCTAAATCTTACCTGTAATGATAATTAACTGTCTAATTTAATTTCTTACCTTTTGTGATAAGAAGACAGGAAGCAGCAGAACTGTAATGCTTCTACTTCTCAGGTGAAACCAGTTTGAAAGTAACCATTTTCAATCAAATATTCAATGCCAGGAACCACTATATTCAGTTATAATTAACCATAAGGTCGATTTCTAAAAAGTATCAATGTAATCTATAGTTTGAGGATACATTATAGAAATACATGAAGAAGGAGTGATCTCAGTGACTTACCATCTCACACTGATGAACAGCAACTGCCTTGACAGGGATTATTAAGTTTATTCTTCTTTACAGCCTAGACTATTCTCCAAAGCATCTGTGCCACTCACTTCTCCATCAACTTCCAGAACCAGAAAGGGCAAAAACCCCACCAGCCATCAAAGCAGTAATTCATACTCCAGATGAAAAGCATCAGCAAGCCAAACAGTCCCATTCCTGAGGAAGAGCCATGTGTCCTAAAAGTTCTGGGTAACTACTCCCTAAAATATGAAAAAATATATTGACAGGCACACACAAAGGCTCAGAGGAGCTGGGCCAAAGGCGTTGCTGACTCCCCAGCGCTACATTTCAAAGGCAGAGCCACCCAGCTGCAGTTGTCCAGCTGCAGCCCCCCCCTTTGAAAACACCTTCTTCCTTTCCTGCTAGACATGTGTCACTTCCACCACCACGTGCTGGCTGCCGCCGGCACCGACTGCCAGAGCACCGGTGTGGCAGGTCTGTGCCCGGAATACACGGGTTCTCCGCCTTGGTAAGGGAGCAGCCAGCCCTGCTCCCTAGCAGCACTCCAGCATCACCCTGAGGGCACTCTTCACCCAGAGACTGCAGCCTTGGCCCAGCCCAGGCTGGTCCCTTCACAGCTTCCCCTCCAGACTGGACCAACCCGAGTTCTGCCGGTTATGAAAAGGGCTGATAAGGATTGTCCTGCCAATTTGTCGTGGCCCTCTGAATCTTATCTAGGACTAAAACCAGCAGAAACTTTGTAGCTACACAAATGAAAGTGAACTTGGAATGCAGAAGGCAAAAAAATGTGTTGAAAACTGTGACTTGTTCCTACAAATATATACACAGAAAAATTTCTCTTAGGCATATGACCACACACACTCATGAAAGATTTTAAATGTTAGGCCCTTAGCAAGGTCCCTGCATATAATTTTCTAAAATACCTTTTTAGCTCTGTTTGGAAGCAAATTAAAAAACCAAAATACGCTATCAAAGACATACCACTCTGAGTTCAAAAGGGGAAAAATGATTCTGAGATGGAGTGTCATATATCAAGTCCCATCACATTGTTGTAAGTCACTGATGCTCTTAGACTTCACCCTTTCAGGTTAAAAATGTCTTGATGTCTTTCTTACAAGAGCAAAAATGGCATTGTTGTTTTGAAGTACTGGAAGGGGCAGAAAACCATTTTCTACAGATGATGGTGACTGTGATGATTTTAAATAATTGCCCCACACTCCATTACTTGCATAAGCTCACCTTTGCAACTCAGCAATTCCTGTGTTTGCAAAGCAAAGCTGTGCTCTGGCACCAGCTCCTTTCAGCTGCTATAGGTGGCAATTTCATCTGCAGCTATTAAATTGAGCAATTCCCGGAGGGTCTAGTTCTACTACACTCCTATGAGGAGAAAGAGGGCCTGACCTCAATACTACAGAGACAAACAGCATGGGCTAGAACTGCACAACATCCCGACCCCACCAAGCATCCCGGCTGCTGTGGGAAGAAGAGTGAGGGCTGAAATGCATATTACGAACAGCTGCCTTCCTCACACTCCAGGACAGGGATTTACACCCACATTTACATTCAGTGGCAATGGCCTCGTGGCCAAAGTGAGCAGTTCACAGCAGTGAACCCTTAGCCCATCTGAGCACAATGCCAACTGTCCATGGGAGGCAAAAGGCAGAAGCACCAGGGAAAGGACAGCAGGTGGGCTGAGCGTGCAGGAGGGTTGGGGGCTGAGCCCAGCAGCTGAGTGTCCCTGGTAGAAACAACACGGGAAGGAAGCAGGAAACAAGCTGTTGCTTCTTCTCAGGGTTTCATTTCAAGTCTTGAGAATCTCCTGTTTTCATTAAAAGGAAAGAAAACTCCCTTGTTTACTCCTTCTGGTATCAGAGAAAAAGATTAAAGTGAGCTAACTTTAAATGTTTCCTTATGCCTCCACAGGGTTTAAAATTTAGAAAGTAAATATGAAGACTTTACCAATCTATTTTTAACCTCATGATTCAGTCTGATTCAAGTATTCAAATGTTTGTATATAGTCACAGAGGGAATAAATCCCTCTTGACAAGACTTCCATATGCTTCGTATGTTTGTGAATTTTATAAATGTTTAATGATGAATATCCAATTAGAGATGAGTGTGCATTCACAAATCTGGCGCAACTACCCTACACTAGGAAATCTATAGCATAAAAGGGACAAAAAGAACAGTATGCACTCTGTCTTATTTGTACAGCAGTGTCAGAGACAATTTTTGGTTTTCAACTTGATCGATTTCCCCACTGAAAGCAAAGCTTTACAACCTCTGCTGAACAGCCACAACATCAGAAAGAAAAGGCTTAAGCTTCCAAATTTTAAATATGAGTATGAAGTAAGCCACTGAATTACCTTTAGCTGGTTCTCCCACCTTATATCCATTGAAAATTACAAATGCACAATATATTTCCTGAGGAAATTGTATTGCCATCAATCTTGTGTAGTGCACTGCTGAGGACAGTCTCACTGCATAAGCTGCCTCTGCTATGCATCAGACAATAAGGACATGGGGAGAAAGGGACTGAACTTCTCCCAGGGCCACACAAGAAGCTCCTGCAGCTGACCATTGTGTCCCCATGCCAGCAACCCTGTGTGTACCCTGTGTCCTCCCAGTGTGGACTTCTCTAACCCCTCCAGGTACCTCGGTCTGTGAGCATGAGGCATTAACTCATGTGTGACCCTTTCCTCCTGTTGTGCCTCCATCACTTGACCCTCACTGGTTGCCACAGTCTGCTCTGGATACAATATTTGTGTGTTCCCTCATATTCCCCCTCCACATCTCCTGACCAGGCCATTTTAATGCACTCCTGTAGCAGAATCTGTGTTTGTCCCCACTTGCCCCTCTTGCTGGATACCTTTTTGAGCTCACTTCCTCATTTTTCCATGTCTCTCAGTCAAAGATTTTTTAATTGCCTACCAGAGTGCCTCATGCCTCCTTCTCTCAGGCACCCTATTCTCCCAGCTGCACGTCCACTCCATTTTCCTACCTCCTGCTCCAAGAGGGAGGCAACAGGCATTCCTGGGGGTCCAGGCACTGACTTCACAAACTGTATCAAGAGACTAAGTGGGGAAGATGTTTGCTGGTTGCCATCAATGGATATGACTCTCAGCCATTTATTTATTTATCTGCCAATAAAGTTATTCTGTTATCTATTACCTGTCAATAATGGAAAGATGTTCTGTGGTTCCCTTTAATTCCTCCACTGTCAGTCTGTTCGCTTCAGGCCAAATCCCCCAATTATTTAAGACCATGAACTGAGTTGGTCATGCAATGTTTATGTCTTTAGACAAAATCTATGCAGTGTTTATGCATTTAAACAGAAACATAAATGCATTAAATGTTAAATGCATTTAAACAATCCTGCAATGTTTAAATGCTACAGATGTGTAAACAGAAATGGCATCTAGTGGAATGAAATATCTTACAGACTGCCCAGTTAAACTGAGGTTTACACGCAGTCTTGAAAGTGGAATAAGGATTTATGCGCCCCCCTGGAAAATCACAAGCACAGAGAAAAAACCAGAAATGGTATGGAACCACTCAAGAAATTATGTTTTTCACACAAACAATCAGTAACTAACAATTTTTCAACACAGAGCAATTTTCTACCTATTGTTTCTGATGTACTCTTTCCTGAAGCAGGATCAAGATTGCTCATTTGATTATGGTAACAGTGCATCTCATGTCAGTGATGATGGTTTTATTGCTTTTCCCTTGCTGTGGCTGCCCAGAGCTGAAAAAATCAGTGTGAGGAGAGCATGAGGGTTTCAACAGACCCCCCCCCTCAACTCTCCCACAGGCAGGGCTTCCCTGCAGCCATACCTGCCCCAGCAAGGTCATGCTCCACAAGATTTTCTCACCAGGTGAGGAGGTTACCATGCAGATAAGACAAAATCCTTACCCCTTGGCAGGGAGTTTGTTTGCTTTCAGGAGTGTGTAACTCCATACTCTTTTGATGCATCTTTGTGAAACATCCCCACCCTTGATACTTCAGCAAGCTCAAGGGCTGTTTTTCAGGCATAGCCAGCCTCTGCTGGAGGAAGGAAGAAAAGGCTATCTCCCAGAATCCATCTTGGCTTTTCTGTGTCCAGCAAACAGTATGGATTTCCAGTCCAAATGACCAGAAAGGGCTCCAAATTTATCTAATGCCATTTTTTTTAAGCTTTACTGAGTCAGGGCAGCAACAAACTGCTGTCTGAAAGCCCTGACAGCTTCATGCACCTTTCCAGCAGCTCTCTGGCCATGAGCTCCCTCCAGAAGCCCTGCCTGGCAGGGACAGTCAGGGCAGAACCCAGCCTGGCAGCCTGCCACAGACAGGGCTCCCTGCTCAGTGTGCCCAGGAGCAGCAGTGTGCATCCCTGCCACAGCCCACCCAACATCCTCCTGCCTAAAGCTCACCTAGGGCTGAAAAGGAGAGGGCATTAATACACAGGTGCTACTCTGTAGGGCTGTGAGCCCCATCAGCCAGCTGAGGAAAACTGTACATTGAGTGATCAATGCATTTGTCTTGGTGAGTGATTGGTTATGGATTCCTGGTTATTGGTCTGCATAACTATCCTGGGTGAATCAATCACACCAGCATGTCAGACTTTAAGGCCCAACTGTTTTAAAAATACAGCTGGGTCCAGGGACCTGGTTACAAAATGGTTCCAATTTGTAGCGCCAACAGAACCTTAAGAATATCCTATAGGAAAGCACAAGCCCCAGGCTGTCTCATTTGTATTATTCCTTGTTCTGCTTTCTCTTTCTTTTTAAATAAGGAACAATACAAAGAATGAGAACTCAAAATCCAAGTCATGCTGTCAGGAAGAATAATAGACCTATTCTGTACAAAAATGCCTGTATTGTTGGTTTGTTTACTTCATCTATTTCATGGCCATGCTGCTGTCAGAGCTCTGGAGACAAAGCCCCAGCTCTGAGCCTGTTTCTGGGTGTGGGGCAGGGAGATCTTTTCCCTCTGCTGCTTTTACCAGGGTGGCAGCAGCAGTGCACCCCACCCACCCCCATAGGCAACACAGGGTGGGAGCTGTGAGATAAATCGGAGACATCCAGGCTTCCCATTAAATCCAGCCCTACTACAAAGATCCAATATCTCAGTGGCACATGGGGATTTATAGGCAAAAAGCCTATTAAGCATGCAAGGGAGTTAGGCATGGCTAGTACAGCTCTGCACATCTGTGAGGAGGTTTAAAGCTCAGTGTCTTTCACTGGAAGGGCGTCTCCAGAACTACACTCAAGCTTCACGTCACCCCAGCAATGACTAACACACTGTCGGAACATCTCTCTTAGACTGATGACAAGGAGGGGGTTTTAGAGAATCCCAATTCAAATAAATAACTTGACCAAAATAGTCTGTTCCCATACAGCTATAGCAGCCACAATCTGCTAGAAACTTTCTCAAGAAAAAAATAGAGAATAAAAGTACCACATGAAATCTAAACAAGGAACAAAGTAAGAAAACAAAGGTAATGGGTAAAGGAAGGAGTAGATTGCACAACCTAAAAAGAAAGACTCAGCACGGTGGGGTGACATGTATATTACTGGCTGTCTGTTTTTGTGGGCTCTGATCTCTTTTTATATCTATTTTTAAGCAGTTTTCTCAGTTTCTGGAATGATAATTAAATAAAGAAAAATTCTAGTCATAGGTTACCCAGCTACAAGAAAAATAATTATATCTGACTGTCAAGTTAAAGCCCAGAATAGAGAAAGCAATTTCTGAATCTGGGAACAGCCTATAGAAGAAACAATCCTGCTACTTTATTCCGGCAATTTTAAAAGAAGACATTCTCATTCTAGTTAAGCAATCTGAGTTTCTTAAAGAAATAGTGTCATAGCAGGCTATTTTGACTAAAACAGGAATATTTGCATTTTCATAATCAGTTTCTTTAATTGCCAAGAAAAAGTCTAAATCTCACCCTCCACCCCCCAAGCAAATACTCCTCCCCAGCGCTGGTGAATCAGCTGTGCTGCTGCCACATTTGTGATACAACGTGTCAATAGAGCGGATGGAGATGATCTCTCTGCAACACAGAGCCTAACACAGAGGAGCCGTAAACAAGGCAGGGACCCAAAAGAAAAACACCAAACATTTTGACGGTAAATTCGATTTAGTTGAGCCAGCTTCATGCACTGTTAATTTAATTCAGTGTTACAAAAATATGCCCTCATGTGAAGTATTTTCAAATGCCTGCAACAATGTTAGTGTGAAAAATTCTTTAACTCATCCAGTTCATTCCAGACGATGTTTCCTGCCAACTACATTCACCACAAATGCTGTCTGGTAAATAGCAGCTGCAAAGGAAGGATAAGGATGCCAGGGTACACTTCAGTAAACACTCTGTCTCAGTGGCTCACTATATCCCGGGCCAAGCAAGCTAATATACATTCAGAGCCATGTGCAAAAATCCTCAAACTTTGCTTTCGCAACTTCCCGAAGGTGAGGACAGTAGATTATGGGCACGCCGGCACTCAGTGCAGCCTCTGTGGAAAGGGCCTCGGCGAGGCGCAGCCCCTGGGCCAGGAAGGTGTTTTCCTGGCGTGGCTGTGGCTGTGGAGCCGCACGCGCTTGCGGCCGCACACCCGGGTGGGCGCGCTTCCCTGCCACCCATCCCAGGCTCCTCGGGCTGTGTGTGTCCTGCCTTTTGACTGGCAGCGCTGAAGTGCTCAGGAATTAAACCTAGCTCTTCTCATGCCTCTTCTTGTTTGCTCGCCTAGTCCGTCTTGTTTTCTGAAGCCAACACCTTTCCCCACGGGCTGCCGGGCAGGAGGGAGGAAATGGGAGCGCGGGCCGTGCTGTGCCACGGCCAGGCTGGCTCAGTACAAACCCCCTTGGCAGCGCCATAAAGGCACCTGTGAAGGATGAGGCTGCTATTGAGCAACGCTTCCCCGAGATCCTGCCCAGCAGAGGCTCCCCAGGGAGAATGGCTGGAGCCGGACAAGCCCTGATGACCGGTCTGGGAGACTACTGCAGGCGCCAAAAACCAGAGGGAGACAGGGTTTCCAGGAGCCACACCTGCGGGGATAAACACACAAGCAGGGCAGGCAGCTCTCCCCGGGGACGAGATTGCTGCCTGCTGGCGTCACTGCCTCTCCGCCAGGGGTTATCGGTCTCGCAAAGGCACTAAGGAAACTGCCGGTGTGAATGGCCCTAATCTGCTTCTTCTGCAGCCCCTGATAACCCGGGGAGCGGCCGGGCAAACAGGACGCTTGTCCAGCGCCACAAGGAATTGAGGGAAAACTGCCTTTCAGTACAGAGGATGCAAAAGAGCAGGATCTATCCATATGCCAAGTTATGCTAGATCTACAGTGACCAAGCACCCTATAGCACACTCGCCCAAGAGTACAAGTGCAACCCCCCTCCCCAGTGGTTTTATGGTTTTAGCTGACCCCGGTTTGACAGGAGCCAGCTGGGGGGATGCTAACAGGCCTGCAGCACTATCCAGGAGCTCGTTCATCCCACACTGCTACTGACTGTATGCTGCTCAAACCTCCCTCTGCCGTCTCCCTGGTCTCTCCATACAACTGTTTCCCAGGTGGCTGCGTGCCAATTTGTTTGATTAACCAGGCAGTGAGCATGTTAGGAAAACTTGCCTGCAAAGAGAAGAGACAGAAAAGGTAAAGAGAAGTATCATCATCAGAAAGTTCCATGACAGCTTCTGTCACACAGAAGGAGACAGGTTGGAGTGGCTGGAAGGCCTGGTCTGTAACAGTGGCACAGGAATAAACAGAAATTTTAAAAATTAAAAAAGAAAAAAATTTAATAAATAAGATTTTGTTTCTGCTTTCCTTTTCTTCTTTCATCTCTTCCCCCAGAAAAAATGAGGGAACAAGAAGCAGACATATCAGCAACACTTCCAGAAGCTCACAGGGAGAAGAGCACACCTAACCTCATCACAGCATGCCTATAAACAGGTGAACTGCACAGGGGAAGAACAAATGGCAAAAATTGACTATTCCAACTTCACAAACTTTTGCTTCAGAAGACCCTGGTACATCAAACCTAATGTTGAGTAAACCTAAGCTCCACCTTCCCAGCAACAGTCTTGAAAAATAAATGTGAGGTGTCAAAATGAGCCCCTGTGATTGCTAATGCAGCACCAGCGCCTCTATGGGCTGAGGTACCCTGGTCATCAGTATTGTACTCCATTAATTAAACCACCTAAACACATATAAAAGAAACCCATGCTCCATGGCTTAGAACTGTTTAGCAGTGATAGCCACAGTCATCACTGGCACTGCTTGAAGAGTACCTTATGACAGGTCCTGGAAATAAGAGCAAACTTTCCCACATACAGCAAAACAAGGTTCTCATTGACAGGTACCAGGGGAAAGGAGAGGGGAAAATGTGGTGATATCATCACATAAAATCAAATTACTTCTATGCTGCAAAACTTTCCAAATTTTTTTCTCTCTTTTTAGCCACCTCTCATTTTAGCCACCTCTCATTTAGCTAACCATTTTAGGTTCAGGTGGTTGAACCTAGTAAGGATCCCATTTCTAGCCTGTCGCCTTTTCCATAGTTTACTAACATATATTACCTAGAATATAAAAGTTCAAACTGATCAAAACAAAGAAAACACAGGTCAGGAGAGCTGAACACAACTTAGAATGTGGGAGGAAAACAGTCTTGAGAGAAGCTGCTTCAGCACTAGACAAATAAAATCCCCTCTCTCTGGATACAAAGACATAACTTATTTATGTGAATGGGAAACATTCTCATGCACTGAGGGGAGAATAACTTCCATAGATCAGCAGAATGACTGCACTGGAGATAGCTAAAACCAGACTACATGTGCAATGAATGTGAAAATAATTTCAGCCATCTGGGCTATGTAATTTTTCACAGATGCTTTTGGAGCTGGATGGACCGTGTTACCTCTCTTTTCCCTGACATTTCTTCAATGTTTGCAAATTGCTTTCTGTGACCTGTAGGATGGTACTCCATAAAAATTTGATCTGTTTCTTTCTGCCATCATCCCAAGTGTTCAAACAGACTGCTGTGACCAGTTTTCCTTCCAGAAGGATTTTGCAAAATACCCTGCTCACTCGGATGCCGACACCTGACAGGTATGCAGTACTGCATCCACAGAGACTGCGGTACAACCACCTCCAGAGACATCTTCAAAAACCTCAAATCGCAAAGAGCTTAACTCATTGCGTAAAAAGCTTTTCATGGGTGCCTAAAAAATACACATCTACCAACTCAATAATATATAGGGATGCTGCTCTCCACTGCTATAGCTACAAAGTCAACTGTCTCCCCCTCTGTAGAAGAGGACCACCATGAAAACAAAACAAGAAGCTCTTAGTACTTTTCATTCAGCTGTCTCAGAGCATTTTGTAAGTCTGAGGCGTTAAAATTAGAGAAAACACGCTAGACTTCACAAGCTACTGGTGTTTCAGCGTTTGTTAGCTGGATTTTAACCAACTGAATTTAGCTGGGATTCTTTTTAGCTGATATTTTTTATTTCATTCCTGTTGTAGCTCTTGTGGAGAATATCAGGTTGTTGTCACACAATGTGCTAACTCTGGTTCTACTGCATATAGTACTAAATAAAATAAGACCTAGATATCTGGCATAAACCACCAAATCTGTCCAAACTTACATTTCTGGTTATAATTTGTTTTGAAGTATTTCTGAAGGATAACTTTTTTGGTTCTGGCAGGCATTACTCCTGACTAGGATCGGTCTGTCCTCTGAATCCAGCATAAACAGAAGTCTGCAATACATGCTGGTTTGCAGGTTATTTTGCAGGCTAACTGAGTAACCATGCACCCGAGGCTGATACAGCACACATCTATGTTGTCAGTTGATCTGGATCTGGTGTTGTACAGATCTGATCTTAAAGGCATGGTAAGTAGGATGGATGTTTGTGGGACCTCAGTGCTTGCACCACTCATTCCAAAGGTCACTTTAACTTACCTTTGGAAGCTGGAAGCTGTGTTTTTAGAAGCACAAAGCTACTTCTAGATAGTATCCAACAACATAATCCTGAACAACCAGCATGGTCCATAGCACTGAGAACAGACCCCACAAAAGAAACAGATCAGAGCTAGTCTCATATTTGTGTGCAGCAGCCTCCCAGTTTTGTACAGGTTCTTCATGCACACTGAAAGCAGCTGGCAACCTAGACCTGTGCTTTTGGACTTCATGCAGCTGGGACTGTGATTCTTGGAGCATTTCTCTGATGGCAAGGGTAGTTTAAACAGCCCTGGCTCTCTTTCTTTGGACACTGGTGCCCACCCTACTTCCCTCCCTGTGCTCTGCCAAAGCCAACTATTTATGCAGCTGTGTGGTAAAATGTTTCAAGGAGCTGATCTGGGCGGGGATAAAAGGAACCTGAAAATTTCTTTTTTCCATCCAGATAACTTCTGTGATCAGGTACATCAGGAAACCACATGAACACTTTTGTTGGCACAGCCTGGGCTGGGCAAGAGGAAAGAAAGAAGGCTGCTCTATGGGAGGTGTTATTCAAAGAGTGCTGCTCCTTGATGTGGAGCCACAGCCAAAGCCCTCTCCTATGTCCCTGAGAAGCAGCATTTGTGGGCACAGTTCAGGTATTCATTAGTAACAGCTGGGCCCCCCCTTTTTAAACTTCCTCTCCTTCTCATAGGGGCGTGTGGGGAAACAGGCTCATGCGGTTCTGCTAGAATGAAGTTAAAGCCTTGTAAAGTTAAATAAAACTGGGCATGATTTTTTATAAGCTTGGTAATAGTGCCCTGTGGAAACAGGCCACGATTATGACCATGGCAGTCTCTAACTGCATCTTTAAGTGGCGTCCCAAGTCTGGCACATGGATATTTTTGAAGGTCTTTGAAGTGAGAACGATCACTGTTAAGACTATGCAGTTTTATATCTTCAGGACTCCAGCCATCAATGAGACAAAAGTAGGTAAGCATTTTATAGAAATCTGCAGGTAGCTGAGGAAGTTAAGTCTTACTCTGTGACCTGTCACAGTTTCTATTGATGTTAGTACACAAAACCAACTACACCTAAAAGGTAAGTCCGATTCACTGCATTCCCGCCCCTTATTTCAGAAAACTGTCTTGTGTCTACTTGTGTGCAGAAAAACCAGGGGCTGCCTAAAAAAGAAAAGATCTTTCTCTCAATTCCAAAACTTCAACTTCCAAATCACCAGTTTTTGAAATAACTAAAGCTTATCAGAAATAAATCTGTGACTCCTGAGATCAGCCACACTCTGAGAAGCATAATTTCAAGCCTCTTCTGCCACAGGGAATACTGCTGCTTAAAACTTCCCAGTATATCCCTGAGGAAGGGTTCCTCTCCCAATGACAGGAACTGTTAAAAGGACAGGTTGCTTTTCTTGTACAGTATCAGAGGCCACATGACCAAGTACAGCTGAAACCCAAGAAGCAAAAAGAAAAGGTGGAAGTCCGAATTTCCGTTCAGGGATATGGAAACACACTTTATTTAAAGGAAGAAAAAGGTGTTGGACAGTCCAAACATTTTACAGCTAACTGAATCAGCTGCTCTCACCATTTGCAATGTGCATCAGTTTTGCAGGTAGAACCTCAAAGACTACAGGAAGAAGAGGGCAGCAGAAATGCAGACCCGAATGCGATAAAGATCAGGAATCCTCTAAGAAATCCGCTACACTTGTTTTTAAATCTGTGAAGCAGCAAGACTATAAAAACCCAGTAACTAAAAACCTGTTTTCCTTCTACCTCAGTTCACAAATAGAAAACAAATAACAAGCACTACAAGCCCCTGATGAACCACTTTTAACTCGAATTATTTTTTAAAATACAGGAACAATCACAAACATGCAAACACAACACAGAGAATTCATTGCTCTTCATGCTATCTTCTTATTTGAAAATAAAATACTTCTCTCTAAATAAACCATCACTCCTACAACAATCTGTAAGAAGCAAGCGGTGACTCTTGGAAGAGCGCAGGATCTGGGCAGAAGAGGCTGCCCCTGAGACACTATTTAATGTGGGACTGCAGAGGGGCGTTTCACAGCCCTTGCAGCAGCACAAGCCCCTGGTTTGCAGATGGTGAGTAAAGGGCGCATCATCACTTTTGGCTGCACAGGGCCCCCTGGAGCACAGGTTCAGAACTGGGACAGCCGAATAGCGCTGCCCGGGGGATGCCGGCTCCCTGCTGCCGCCGGTAATTCCTGCACCGGTTCACAGCAACACGGTTTCTTGAAGTATTCAGCTGGATTTTACAAACTGCCTTGCTCACCCACACCACTCACCACATTGAGCCTGCATTTTACGATTTATTTCTTGGTCTTGTTTTGGTCCTAACAAAAAGATATGACCTGAACTATTTAATCTCAGCTAAATCTTACCAGATTAGTATTTAAAAGCTTGATTTTTTTTATTTTGGTAAACACCACCACTTTCTGATTTTCAAAGATATTTTTAAAGAGCAGGAGGATGGTGCATATCACTTTTAACATGCATCTGATGTTATCTGCAAGTGCCCAGTCCCCCAGCAACTTCATCTCTTCCCATCTCACTTGGCAAAAGAGGTTTTGCATAGATGTGGTGAATTGGCTACTACTGGTTTATGTGCTGCTCTCTGAAGCCAGTACGGAACAGGTGGTCTGCAATGCATTTACCCTAAATTGTGGACATCCCACTCTCAAATATTGTAGCTTGCACTCCCCAGTGTCCTGCAGTGGCTTATATTACTTTATAAATGGCAGACTTCAGGTTTTTTTTTCTGTTTGGAGTTTTGCACCTCCAGAGTACGTTTTCAAATGTTTCTTTGCAACAGCAATGGCTGAATTTTACCACTGATGCAACTTCTCATTTATTTTATTTAAATGAAAGTTGTCTTTCCCATGGAATCACTCTATTCAGCAACTAGGGATTAGTAAAAATACCAAATATCAGGAGAAATGTAATAAACCAAAAAAGAGACAACCATATGCACCACTTGTTCTACACTCTCACCATTGCTTTTGCCAGTGGATCTGGGCCAACAGTTTAGATAATGGAAAACATTTGCAAAGAGGTCCTCATGCATGAAGAACACTTAACTTTTCATATAATGGAATTCAGCAGTATTTTCCTGACAGTGTGGGGCAGTGCTTTTCCAGTGAGGTTTGCTCTGAGTCCTTGCAAAACCACCCTACATGACTGCTGGCTTAGACAACTACTGCAGTAGCCAAGTTAGTCCACTGTATTTTTGCACAACAGATAGGAACAACTGCTCCAAAGGAAACTTTTTTCCCCCCTTAGGTATGTAATTTCCAGTTCCCAAAGAATAAACAGGAGTATCAGCTATTTCAAAAAGAAAATATGTTTTCTTTTTCCTGTATTCCTTGCAGAAGACCTTTATAAAATTATCTTATCAGATGAACTTTGACATGCAAAGGATAGTAAATAACAATGCATACCAGGCAAAAGAGAAAAGCTATATATATATATATATANGCAAAGGATAGTAAATAACAATGCATACCAGGCAAAAGAGAAAAGCTATATATATATATACAAGACTCAGAGACACATCAGTCAAAATGTAAATTACTCTATGAACTAATTACTGGCTTAAGAGTGGGCAAATACCTTCCCTGTACTTACACATCTTATACTTGAATCAAAGTGCAGCCTGAGCTGTAAACTTCCTGTATTTGGAGGCCTAATAAGAAAGCACAGTAGATGAACTGTAGGGACCAGGAAATGCTTTGATCCACACTTTAATAGAAACCTAAAGCAAACGTGCACTGTAGAGACGGCTAATGCATGTTAAGATTTTGTTGTTTCTCATTCACTAACAATGTTAACTGCTATCAGGTGTCTAATATGATTAAGGTGAGTGACAAAGGGGTGAGAATTCAGGTCAGGTTAGGAAAAAGAAGAGGTTACAGACCACTTAGGTAAATTGCGCTTTTTCAAACAGTCTAGTTCAGGTTGAAATTTACCCTAAGGAAGCCAGAGAATTACCTGAAGCAATCTTGATGTTATTAACACTGCAGTGGATCCTCCTGAGAGGAGGCTAACATTGCACAGACTGTGAAAAGGCAAACACAGTGCCTCATTTTGGTGCCTTCACTTTAGACGGAACTTCATTATCCGTCTTTCTGTCATAAACTTTAAAATGTCACCAGTAAATCCTTTGAAAGCTCTCAAATTAAAATCCTCTTTGGGTTTGACAGCCTGAAAAAGATTATGTCTCTTGCAGACCAGAGAAATTTGGGGTTTCTCTAAGCAGTAACTGCAATGATGCTCACAATAATGGTAATAGAGAGAATAAATGTAACATTTTAGTTTCTACATGTATGCCCAAATGTACATATATACTGAATTTTAAAAACTTGGTGTATTGCCAAGCAAACAGAGATCTAAATGACAAGACTCTTGAAACATTGCAGAATGCAACAGAGTGTATAATTCTCACCTGAGTTCTTGACACTTATTTGTCCTTTATGTCATGTGATCTACAACTGAAAAAATGAAGAAAGCCCTTCTGATAGCTACCTCTATGGTGCTAATCTGCTTTCAAATCATTGGCATTGCTGCTAACTACTAAAAACATATAGGGTATTAATCAATACACATCACCTCTTTCCCTTTAGAATGCTCAGATGACAGGAATTCCTCAAAAATTATAAATAAAATAAATGCCTATTTCTAAAGTTAATGAATGAAAGTATGAGCACACAGACTGTATCTTGGATTAAAAGGAATGTTTCCCATTGAAAATGAGGATTTTTTTTCTTCTGAAAGAAGCTTTGATAACAAAAGCACTATACTAGATATGGACATGCATTGATACACAGGATATAGAAAATTTTGGTGATGTGATCAACAAAAAGCCATAATCTGCTTTATTATTCTTGTTCTTCTATTCTACATTTGCCAGTCAAAACTAGAAACCTACTCTTTATTGAGTATCAGCTTTATGAAAAGTCGAAAGAATGCATGTTGTTAGGAATGGCAATGTGGAAAGATCCCCATCTGCGGCAATGGTTACAAATGGAATTAAACATCATTCTTCAGCCACTCCAATGGTGGTTCAACATAAAATTCCTTCAACCAGCCAATCAACAAAATAAGAAACAAAAGGCCTATAATGGTGGACAAAACCTGTGGTCTGGATGTCATGAAATGGTTCCAAGTGTAGCACAGACATACCCATACATGGTTTATGTTACTTTGTTTTGCTGAATAATAAACCAATGTCTTTTTCTGACAAGATGCTGGAAAGTGCTGTGGTGTCAGTCCAACAGGACAATTATTCATGTATTTAAGAATAAAAATGTGGGCCATGTCAATTCAACTATCTTACTGCAATGAAACACATTCTTAAGTGCCATATCCTGCAAGATTGGGCTCTAGTTATGTTAGATTAGGAGATAAGAGTCACTTCAGTATATGATGTAACCTTCTGAGCCAATCAGCTGGTGGATTTATCATGGCAGATTTATCACAGCTTGTAACCGGCTACTCACCACTGTGCCCTGGGCAGGATTGCTGCAGCCAAACCACTACCACTAAATTTCTGTAAAGATGATGTATTTTTCCACACAAAAGTTTCATTATCTAATCTAACAGATGACAAATGTAGATTTCTCAGGGAGAAGGTAAGGACCTTCTCTGATCTAAAAGATACCCAGTAACACTAGTTGGTGTGATGGCACAGCAGCCACATCCCTGCATTGCTGTGTTTCTCCCCTAATATATATGGCATCTTCCTTTGGCCTGTTATGGAAAACATATCTTATGTTAATAACTTGGACCTAAAAAATTTTATAAAACAATACTGCCACTTCTAGCTATTTGTCTGTTGACTGTTTCTCCTGCTCTCTGATCTTAAAAAGGAGGTGACTAATGCCTGATGATAATCTGCAAAGCGTGCAAGGTCAGGAGTAACTTGTGAAATTCTGGGGATTTTGCAAGCATTTTTAACTCAGATTCTGTGACTACCAGGTAACCTTACAAACACACACAAACAAGATAACTGTACAGAGAAAACAAAGTAAATGCAGAGAAGTTATTTTTTTCCTCACAAATGTTGTCATGTTTCTTGTGTAACAGCATACACATAAACCTAAATTAATGACAACGGTGCAGTACATTTTCTTTAAAAACACAGCTTGTACGCTGGTAAAACGTTCAAGTACGAGTTTTCTTTCTTTCACATAAGTAACGCAGAAAGACGTATCTGAGCACAAACAGCACATCCTGATCTCACCCCCAGGACAGCTCTGTCTCTCTGGCCTTTGTCCTCCTCTGCCACCACAAGACTGGCAGCAGCACTGCCAGTGAGTCAAAAACAAGGAATGTGTCTTTAATTTTGATCAAAAACCAATTCAAGGACAAGATCTGGATTTTCAGAGATGGAAGAGCTATCTATCAATCTGCTTCCTTAACCACCCATTGCTCAAATGGTTTGAGATACTGGTTATCTATTAATTCTATCAATCAACATTTTTGATACTTCAGTGTTCAGTGAAGCCAAATAAGCCACAAAAAAACCCCCGAAAAAATCTGATTCTAAGGCAAAGACAGTCCCATGGTACTCTGCAGTAATTTCTGGCATACACAAAAATCTGATGTCATTTAAAGGATGCTGGCAAGTTCTCAAAACAGAACAAAGTTTTGGACATTTCAAAAAACACATCACCTTTTGGCCAATGCATCATTACTTCAGTTATGAGAATCTTGTGTAACATTAATTTTCTTAACATCATCACAATATTTATGATCAACAGACTTTGAAAAAAGAAAGCGGTAGCTGAGTAGATCAGCTTTTGCTCCCACTTTTCCAACAGCTCTGAAAGAAAGGAAGAAAGTCTCCCAGTGACTATTGTTCCAGCTTTCCAAAATCTTTTTAGCTTTCATTATTTCTCTTATAATGAATCAACAAAAATCCTTCTTTTCACTTTTGTCAGCTATTTGGCTCCCTATCCTTCACATGGTTTTAGTCACTGGATGTAACTCATACTTCCTGCAGGGAGTCAATCTTTGATTCACAGCCTCATTTCCTTAAAACTTAGGCTTATTGCCTCCCACAGTCTTGTCCTGTCCCAAGCAGGCCATCCAAAAGCAATCAACAGAGTGGTTGTCCCATCTGTGCTAACCACTTTTTGAACTCAACATATATCTAGATGATTCAATTATAATTTCTGTCACTGTTGTCCAAGATGCCAAGATGAGACTTCATTTTACATGAAAATGCAGAAACAACGGACTAAAATAGCAAAGCAGTGCAACTTTACTCTTTTACTTTTTTAAAGGGAGGTGAAACAGTCGAGAGCGGGTTCAAAGTGAATGACTTGCTACAGCAGAATTCTCTGTGCTTTGCTCTGTCACCTCTGGCATAAGTTGGTCCTTAAATACATCCTGATTGGACAATGATTACAGTATGCCTTATATAGATTTAAAATTTTGAGATACTGACATACTGCATTTTAATTTGCTAAAATGAGGCTTCCTTTCATGAAAAAAATAGGTCAATCGCACATAATGTTTAAAATGAGAAAGGGTTATGGAAAGCCTATCTTTCTACAACATTTTAAAATAAATTTTGATGGTTATCAAGAAGTTGTCCTAACTACTGTGTTCTCATTGTTCCTCAAGAGAGGTAAAAATGCTCCTCATGTAAGCAATTTTTTGCTTTGTACACAAATAAGCTCAATCCTGACTAAGAATTTTAATATATGAATTAAAAATATGTTGGCCCTACAGAGTTGTAGTCTCTTGCGCAGTAAGAGCAAATCTAAAATACATTTTAAACCCTGATATGATGTTATGAAGGTACCAGCATGATCAGAGCTGTCAGGCCGTATTTTGAGCTGGAGGAGGAAGCACTGATGCCTGTTTAACTGGCTGAATATCTACTCCTTACACGGGTGAGGCTGAAGCAAACAGCCCCTGATGCTCTGCAGCACGTATTTCCTTGTTACCTGTGTAGTCCACTCCTTAAGCACATTACTCCTATCTTATTCTCTAACTAACAGCATGAGGTATTTTTAAAGAACAAAACACGAATTTCGTATATCTCTGTTACTCAAAGGAAGAAGTTAGTTGCTTGTAATTCCATTGTATTTTATTTGAAAATGTACTTCCCAGCTCACTCCTTTCTAGTGTATTAGTGATACTGATGTAATGCTCTTTAATGTAGATCTGTTTTCAGTTCAGGACAGATGCAGACTTTTTTTTTTCATCCATAGGGATAATCAAATTACTCTTAGCATGGTGCATAAAACAGAGGAATTGATTCCTGTACAAGGCTTACTTAAGATTCTGTCAAACTGTCAGCAAACGTGGAAAAATTAAGGCTTATATAACTAACCAATATTAAAGAAAAAGGATGGGGTTTGCAATGCATCCTCTTAAAAAATAAACAAATGTTAAACACTGCCATTAGGTGCCAGACACATTGTACATTTTAAACATGTTCTAACCAGATCCTGTGATTCAGGTGTAGTGTAGTTGAAAGGCAAAACATTCCAGAAGCAACCTTGGTCTTGCAACCCAAGTCCTATTGTCAAAATGGATTTAAACACTTTCAGTTCTGAAAGTCAGGAATGGAGCTCCAAAGCCTCTGGAATACTATTCAGTAGTACAACCACTCTTAGGTTTCTCTCTAGCTTGAATAAGAGCCAAAAGTCCCAAATGGGACTCCAAAATTCCCATTAATGAAAGATGATAAATTTAAAAATACCCTTGCAGTAAGAGTTACAGAAATGCTGTCATATTTCCACAGGAACACCTTTGCGTGCTTTCTGCCTTCCTCCTCTATAGGACTCAGCCTCATGGTGCAATATGTGCAAGAATAAAAGGTTTTGTGAAAAATGATCAGAATTTCTGAAATGTTGCATGATATTTCCTGATTTTTTAAAAGTGAAATAGACAAATTATTAAGAACTTGTGTACACTGAAGAAAGTTGCACAAAAAGGAATACAAAATTGAAGATGGGTCCATTTCTCTTCCTCTAATATGTAAAACCCCTCCATTTTAAAACCAGCCATTTGACTTTCCATACCTAAAAATTAAACAATGAATATATTTATTATAGTAAGGTTACATGATCATTTGAAAAAAATTACTTATTTTCTTTAAAATTATGAGCAACTCGCCATTCAGTTCTTTTTCTAAAATGAAAAAAATATCCCAACCCTCTCCAAACCCCCCAAATTCCCTAGGTTAAAAAGGAATTATGATCTCTTTACTGAGGACTGCGATTTTTGAGTGCCATTCCCCTGGAGCACAGGCTTTGGTCCCGCACCCTGAGTCACGTCTCTCGGGTGGAGCTCTGCTCTGGCCAGCACAGCCTTGCTTGCTCCCCACGGCAGGCAGGAGCAGGCTCCACACATGCTCTCCCTATGAATTCAACACATGCTCGCCTTTCAGAGGCTCGGAAGGGATGCAGAGCTTCCACAGAGGAGCTTGCTCTTGTATCCTACTCACTGATGCACATGATGAAGTTTGTTTCCCTCTTGAGATAATCTCCTGTGCAACACAGCTGGCCTTAATTTGCTGTTTGTGAAGCTCTTCATTAGCAAAACCAGGATTTCTCTGGATAAAAGAAGTATAAATAAAAAAATATTCCTATATTATTACTTGCTTTTGCAAATCCACGCCAACAATTTTTCCATAGGGCTGGATCATGGCCTGAACACCCATGTTTCAAAAGAAACATGGACTTTGTGAAGTGCAAATTTTAATGGGGTCCAGCCACAAAACCTCAGTGTTTATGCACTGAAACAAAAGACAGCCAGGCCTGGACAAAGTCTGGAAGGGAAAGCAGTTCTGATATCCTCATTGCTACACTGCACATTACTGTTATCCTGTCATTCGCCTATCTGAAAACACCAACTAGTTCCAGGTCTTGATGCCTCAGCATCCAGTTTTTCTACTCTGAAGGGCTTTTGCTTGCACTGGAATTTGCAGCTGGAAGGAATGGACCATGAATTAAGTCCATATGGCAAACCTTGGAGTAAGGCAAAGGCAGGAACATCTGCTGCCATCATGAACAGCTTGTTGGCCTTGCTCAGCTACAGAGGAGTGCCAAGCAACTGACCTGCTCTCCCATCTCTCTGGTTTGGCTGGGAGACTCCATGTCAATTAATCTAAACCACCCAATACACTGAGCACAGTCTATTTGCTCTGGGAAGGACTGATCACAAAGGCATTATTTAGATTGATTTCTCCAGAAAGTGAAGATTTAAGGATCTGTCTTTGCATTCTGAGAACCACATTCCTCAAATCACAGCTTTTTTGTCTCAGTCTTTTAACTTCAGATTTACTGCCCATTTTACTGCTATTTGATTCTTTTAAAATACCATTTAGAGGGTTTTTTCCCTGTAAATTGTAGTCATTCTAACATTAAGACATAAATCCTACTTTCATTTGTGAAAATGGAAAACACTTTTTTATTCTCTGTTGATTTGTAGTTTATTTATCCTCTCCTAAGTGTTTGCTTTTTTAAGGCAAAAATAGGAACCACTTGGTTAACTCACAATATAAATATGCAGAACACTCATGCATTCCTCAAACCATCTCCACATGATTTTTACTAAAAGTGTAAAGCTACTAGATTCAAAATACACATAATCTACAGCTTAGGGGACAGATTGGCTACATTGCTAAGGAGGATTGTTTTCCTTAATGACTTACTGTATGGACCTCCGGTAAAAGTGGAACCACTATGTCTCAGTTTTCCTATCCCCTCCACAGTGATCACAATGTTTATCCCCCTACCTTGCTGAAGCATTTAGAGGAATGCTTAATTAGCATACCCTTGTGCTGTGCTTTAGGTAACATACATGGAAAGGATGCCTGGCCTCTTTTACCCACCTGTATACAAACCAAATTTTCTGCATGACGAAACTTTATAAACATGTGCTAAGCAGTTCTGGAATGAATATGACTTACTGGTGAAGTGACCTTCTTTCATTGATAGCCTTAATTCCACAGACTAATGGAACTAATTTTCCTCTCTGTCCTCTCATCTCCAATGCTTTTTAAGCAAAAGTACATGGAAATCTCAGAGTGGTTTTGTTGTGTGGGGTTTTTTAAAATAAAGAAACACACAAAACAAACCCAACATCCCCTACAATATCACCCATCAGTACCCCTGAAGACAGTCAAAAGTGGACAGGGCCTGACTCATCTTTGAAATTAGCCCTGCTTCATGTATGCAATTGGGATTAAACGGTTTCCATAAACCCCTTTCAACTTAAGTTATTATGTGATTATATAATATATTACTAATAAGAGGCATCATTAATGTTCCCATTATTTGTTCTCTCTTTCTCCCACCCCCTCCTTTCCCTAAGGGGGACATTGGCTCTCCCAGATGCAAATAATTGTGTAAGAATATTCTCAGAAGCACACACTGTCCATGTAAGGTGTCAAGTATGAAACACTGGTGTTGGCAAAGAGCCAGGTGCCAAAATATAAGCTTCTAGAGCTCAGCTGGATTTTTGACTTGTCAGATCTGTTTCATAATTGCTGTTTATCCACATTCTTTTTTGCTGACATGTACTTGCTGTCTTGCGGTCCCCACTGATTTAGCGGGTCGTTCTGTGCCTGTGAAGAATTGTATAATTAAATATTATGATTTAATCCCTTGAAACACATTAATGTTATTCACCAGTAAAGTTAAACATGGGAAAGATGATATTTTCAGGGTCTGTATTTATGCCTTAGCTTTACATGTTAAAATGAATATAAGTGTCTCTTTGGGCCTGTCCCCAGAGACAAGTATATTTAAAATTAACATCATTCAGGAATAGCTTAGTAGAAAAATTTACATTCCAAAATCAGAATGCCTAAGTTTTGGAAGCTACTTAAATGCACTCTCCAAAGTATGGAAACTTGGTATTAAGATGATACTCCTATTTTGAATAAGCATGTCTACCTATAGAAATTTACCCAGGAATATTTATCGGAAAGAATTATTCCTTCATTATTGCTGAGACCATTATTATCCAGACATGTAATACTACTCTAGAGCCTATACATTCAAATCCAGTTAAAAAAAGAGAAAAAGCCAAATTTCAAGTACAAATAAGTTAATCACATTACTATACTTCAGCACAATGTCTAATGTTGAAGGTTAGGTAATAGACTGCTTCAGTTCCTCCCAGGGCAGATGGAGGATACCTCCACCAATGGACTTCCAAGACTTTTCAGGCATTTCCAGCTCTCTCATTTCAGTCTAGGAAGACAGAAGACTTTTTTTTTTGCATCTTACAATTGCCAGCTAAATACAATTGTACTATTAACAAAGCACAAGCAGACTCAGAAAAATAAGTGAAAGTCAGGCTGGTAATAGTTACATTTCTTTGAAGAAAACCCAGTCTGCTATTTTGCATTCAAGTTCCAGCTCAGAGGTAGGAAACCTTTTATGGCTAAGTTATTAACTCCTGAAAACAGAGCTCTGTAATAGAAATGCTGGCAGACGCTTTAGTACAGCACAGCTACTGGGCACTGCTATAGTCATCAGTTTTAATGAGAGCTGTTAATATCACCTCTATCAAAATGGTTGCCCTGGGCTGACATCTCGGGCTGTGCACAGGTGCTCTCAGCCAAAAATGTAATGAAGGTTATTACATTATCAACGAGGCACAGATGTACATCCTGTCTGAACTCAAGGTGGTGTTATTGCCAAGCAGCATCTCTTTCGGCAGGTCCCAGGTCTGTTTCTATCAATATGCTGTTCCAGCTCAGTGAACACAAGCACAGCCTTCTGCTTCTCTGTGGCACAGCTAGGGAGAGGGAGAGCAACTTTTATGAATGCAAGAATGATCTATCCCTGACATGCAGGTGGGTCACAAAAATTAAAACCAAACAATAATATAGCCTTTGAACATGGAATTCGGGTCTCGGCTGCTTCAGTATTTCAGAACAGTTCCTCCTTTTCATCAAGCACAGTAGCAATATTGGCTTGAGGGAAAACTCTCACATCTTTGTTCCCTCTTCTTTTCCTCACCTGAAATCTGATGTATTATTCATTTTATTTGCCTGTTTTCCAAACCGTGCTTTACACTTTGCTCATTAGTGCTCATGCTCACTTACTTCACTAGGCAGATCATGCAAGCAAGCCATGTTTCTACTTTTATAAGCATCTCTTGGTTTTATAGTAAATATACAAAAAAATTTAAGGCAGCTCCTGAGTAGTGGGATCTATAGTGGCAGATGAGGATACTACTATGGGTTACATGTCTACTGATACAACACCTGGACATTCAGAAGCCAACTTGAGATGAGCCAACCCCTCTGCTGAAGCCACCCTTCTTTCTTTGCCTTCCTAGGACCCCAGCCTGAAGGATGCAGCACTGCAAGAGGGATGATGTAAATGAGAAATGGCATCTTATCAGGACAAAGAGCATGTTTGCTTTAGGAGAAGATGATGACTGCTCACAGATCTCAGCTGGCACAGTGACGTTACTGTGCTCCCCAGAACCATATCTTATACCTGGAAGCACTTACATGTAGGTAAAGGAACCAAGCAAGCATCCCAAATTCTATTTATATGAGAGACTGAAGGTGTGCATGTGTTTGTGTGTGTATATATGTGTATGTATATATGCATTATGTGAACATGTGTACATGCACACGGGAAAGAGACAGAGCTGGTAAAAGCAGCCCCTATTGCTCAGCCATTCCAAATGTAATTCCTGATGAATTGTGCCTAGAGAATGATGAATGTGCTGCTTCCCCCACACCTTTCCTCTTCATCTTTGTCCACTTCTGTCTTCACCAACAAATGCAATCACAGTGCTGAAGTGGAACTGTTTGTGGTTTCACAACTGTCCTTCTGTAACTCAAGGACAGACAAAGATGAACCCTCTCCACCAGACTGCATCTGGGACCCCTAGCACTGATCCAACATAAATCATAGACTGGAAGGGCTCCATGCCAAAATCCATGGCACAGAATTGTGCAGGTGATACCAGTGATTTTCTGGCATTAACATCTGTGCACTAAAACCAGGCTGGAAGCTGTGTCACTACAACTGGAGAACAACAAGAAGCACGAATAGTGGAGGCAACCAAAGCAGAGCACAGGCTGCAGTGTGACAGCAAAATAGAGACAGGTACCATAGATTTAGAGGTAATAGTCAAGACATGACTGGATCATTCAGCTCTGGTCCTGGACACTGCAAGTACAAATTAAGCTCTGTCTCCCAAATGTTCCATCAAAACAATGTTTGGAAGTGATCTGACAAGTCAACTTGAAAATGCAGCAAGGCAAGAAATCAATGAGTTTGATAGTTTGAGCTTTGAAATAGAATGTCTTTAGGCGATTATTTTCCTTAAAAAAATATCAGCCTTTTTTTTTTTAAAGGATTGGATGACTGTGATAAGCAAAGGTATAGAGAGGTGAGCAATACTAAAACTAGAAGGATACAAGACAGGAGCTACTGCTTCAGCCAAGCAGAAGCCATAGTGCACTGTTTTTGTGTCAGGAGATGAGGGCTGTTTTTTTTCTAATAAGAGTAAATCTGCACTCCCTCATGCCTCCTTAGTCGAATGCCTGAGTGGAAAAACGTTACATGAATGGAGATGCTCTTCTGCATTTCTCAGCAGCAAGTATAGGGTAATCTAGTTTCAATTTTTTTCTGGCTACCCTAGCATGTTCCTGTATTCATAATCTTCTCAGTATGCACAGACCTCCTGTCTGCCAGCAGGCAGTCTGTGTATGCAGGACTACATGCCTTACGTCTGGTCTCTGTGAGCATGCACACACAGTCCCTGATCTAAGCCTGAAAACAGTTCCCCCCAGGATTTTAATGTTCTTGACCCGTTTATACATTTCATGCAAGACTTCATAGCAGACAGATAGCAAAACCCACTGCAAGTGACCCAATTATGTCCTAGAGGAAACTTATGTTGGGAGTAATTGCTACAAAGGAAATAAATGTTCAGCTGTCATGGTCTGAATAACTTTCAACCTGGAGCTGAAGGGGTAAGGGCACACCTCTGTTGCTGGCGCTTCTCCGCAGCTGCCACTTTTATTTGCCCTCTGCTCTTCTGACTGCCACAAATCCTGTACAGTGTCCCGGAAGGAGTGGAACAGCACAGTCTGGTTCATGAGGAAATTCATCAGAACATTCTTACACATCTTCTCCCTAATCATTAGGTAGATACAAAACAGGCAACCCCAAACTTTACCTATAGAAAATGTAGACCAGCACTTCAAAACAGCAGTAGCAGCAGCAGTTAAAGCTTCCTCCCCACCCCAATATAACAGATTGCTTAACAGGAAATTATGCTGTTATTTCCTTAAATGAAATATAATATCCTGATCAGCAAGCAATGCTTTGTTTAAAAATGGGGAGTTTCCAGCTCAGTTTTCTTCAATAATAATAACGAATACTGTAAGTTGATGATAGCATATAGTAATGTCAAGGAAAGCAAAACTCCTGATCACAGAAACATAGATTTGTCCAGGTGGACAACAGTCACAGCTCTTCCCTCATACATGGAGTGGGTCACCTTATCATGAAAGGAGATAGGGTTGGCCAAGCAGGACCTACTTTTCACACATGCAAGCTTGCTCGGCCTGATCCCCTGGTTGTCCTGTATGTGCCACAGGATGGCACTCAGAATGATCTGCTCCATGACCTTCCTTGGCACCCACCTCAGTCTGACAGGCCTGTAGTTCTCCAAATTCTTCTTCTGACCTTTCTTGTAGACGGCATCACATTTGCTGACCTCTGGTTTACCAGGACCTTCCCAGTTAGCCAGGACCACTGATAAATGACTGAAGTGGCCTTGACATTGTGCAAGGAAATATTTGCTTAGGAGAGGGGCAGGAGGTGGACTGACTTTCCTAAAACTTTTACTTTTTTTATTTCCTTCCACCTCTCATGTGCGTGTCCTTCCTCTAATAGTTTAGAAATAAAGGATGCAATCTGTATTCCAGACATTTCACATGAATAATTTTCTCTTATCGCAGACCAGCCACTACTGTCCTTGACTAACCACAGGAATTGTTCCAGCTCCCAGCTGGAGGAAGCATTAGGTTTATAAATATATTTTAACATTTTAAACTCAACCACACCACAGACTCTCTTTTGTACCAAGAAAAAGAGGTAGTACCTTCATCTGTATGTTGATAAAAGGGACCACAGTCCTCAAGAATTTCGATCTGTACTGTCACACAGTAGACCGGTTACTGTGACTATTCCACCGGCATAGAAATCTCTTTGCCATACTAACTTCTCTGCTTCTAAAATTACATGCCTTTGCTGGCACCCCAGATGTGTCCCTGTGGAACAGGGGGACACACTTGCATGGGGCCTGACAGAGAGAATAGAAGGAAACTGTAGCTGCCCTCACATCTTCCTCAGGAGTGGGGACTGCTCTTACCTCCCCAGAAGCAATGGCCAGGTTGGCATCAGCAGTGTCATCCCATTTTGGGATCAGAGGATAGCAAAGGAAGAGGGGAAGAAATGAATAATTCACTATTTTTTTTAGTTTTGTGAATGCCACAATAATATTGGCAACTCATTGTTTCAACGCTGTCTATCAGCTGAGTCAGGATGCTGCCACTTTATTGATGCATGTCTGTCAAGCAGCTGTCAGACTCTTTCACTTGGGTAGTCCACAATGGTTCATGAGGAGGTGATTTCTCATGGATACTCTGGACCTGACAGCTGGCAGAAAACAAACCTTGCTGTCAATCCTGAAAGAAAGAACCATGACTTTCAGCTGTATAGATTAAAACTGGTAATTTTTGTGTTACTGTAAAAATTTTTGGAATAAACAGCTCTACGTAGCTGTACCAATAGTGGCCGAGAAACAGATTTTTTCTGAACTGTGGTCCAGGAAGGCATCAAGAGTAATACTAGACATCATATTTGGATGAATAAAAAACTCCTGATATTACTTAAACATAAGCAGGAAATACACAGAAGATAGAAGCAGGGTCAGGCCACTTGGAATGAATATAGAAAGGTTGTCACTGTAAGTAGAAATGAAACAAGGAAGGCCAAAACCCATCTGGAATGCACAAACAAATGCAGTACCAACTTGTAACTAATCACAGAACCAGAGAATAGGCAAGGCTGCAAGAGACGATAGTGGGGCCATCTAGTCTAATGTCCCTGCTCGAGCACTTTGCACATACAGCCCACCTAGTTAAGGTACTAACATTTTGCCTTAAATTGTGGTAACACAGATTCTTTCCCAAGGGAATTTTTCTCTTCTTCTTCCTGTGTTTTATAAATAAAGATAAAGTTTAGATGTTATTGAAACGGTCTCTGGAAAAGATGGGCAGTTCTAACCTGGCCAATCGGCCTAGGGGGAGGTTTTGGATTGACCCAATCGGGACGACCTTTGAAAAGTCTATATAAGTTTTATAATTAAATAACAAATTCAGATTTATGCCACTTGACTGTCTCGGCTTCTTCACTCGGCTAGCGGTTCAACAGTGACATTAAATTTTCTTACCAACTTCCAGGATCTTTCAATTACATTTTCCCCTTCCTCCTACCCCACTTATAAAATCCCCAAACTACCAACCTTTTCAACACAGCTATGAAATGTGAGGCCTTTTACAAATCTACATAAGGTTGTTTTAAATTAGCTCACAACTGTTTCAGTTGCTGGGAGTTTAAGCTGCTGATTCCATGAAAAAAATCATTGCTTAAGTATGAATAAACTATCCAAGGAAGTCTGTAATTCTCTGTCATTTTTGATGGGTTATGGCCAAAACAAATTTACCTCTCCTCACGAAACCTTCCTAGTTCTGTTGACAATACTACTTCTCTTTCGATTACTCCAGCCCACATTTGGGAGTTGTGTTTGATTTCTTCCCCCTTAGCTACATCCAAACCATCTCCAAGTCTTGACAATCTCTTCAGCATCTCACCTCTTCATCTCCATCCTTAGAGTGCAATCCTTTACTTCATCTCTAACACATATTCCCATTTTCATTACTGCAGCCTCCATTCTTCCTTTCTAACTCCCTGTGTGCACAAAAACATACAAATCAAAGTGCTGCCAACTAAACATGTGTTTCTTGCCTGAAAATTTACTCATCTCTTTTCTTTCCTCCTCCCACCCCTCCATTTTTGCCTCAGTATTAGCTTTCCTTCAGACTCAAAACACACCAGCATGCTTCAAGCTCAGTATAATTCTGGGTCCTTCTAATTTCTCTTGTTTATATATATACCTTTATATACTTATCTTTAATTTATCTAACTTCTTGCTTCCCTCCACACCCTCCTGTTTCCTTCCAGACCTCCTGCCTA
Source organism: Pomatostomus ruficeps (assembly GCA_013400735.1). NCBI lineage: Eukaryota > Metazoa > Chordata > Aves > Passeriformes > Timaliidae > Pomatostomus > Pomatostomus ruficeps. The sequence goes on from VYZT01005980.1 coordinate 71,273, forward strand.
CAAGGTTTTGGGAGTTTCCTTGTCCTTTGCCCCATATCACCTCTTCTATCCAAATTTTCCCAAAAGCTCTGCTTTACCTGAACGTGACAAATCCATTTCCGACATACTGCTTTAAAAACACGCTGATTTTTAAGCTGTCATCAGTTTTCCAAGCTGTCATCCTCATGTTCTCAGGCAATGTCAGGTATACAGCTGGTACTCAAGCAAACACTTAACAGCAGCGACCTGGGCACAACACTGAAAACTGATTAAATAATATGCTAGGGGTTGCAGCAAACACAGCTATCCTCAAAATGCTGCCAAATGTGTGAAGCAAGCAAGTTGGAAGAAATATATAGAAGGAAAAGAACTTCATATGCATTTAGTTACAGAAGTTGGGCTTCTATCTTTAGGAACAATGCTGTTTATTTTTCTAAAGAATATCAATGCCATCTCTACCTCCTCTAGCAAAATTACAGAATATACCATAGCAATTAATTTCCCTTCCATGTCTTAACCACCCTTCTTCAGGTACCTACTCCCCTTTACACCCTGGCAAATTTTACGCTAAAGCCGCTGCCTCTAGGAAGCTCCTCTGGGTTTACAGCATTGCAAGTGTTAACACAAGCTGACCCACACTCTTATGAGAATGGGATCTTATGTCTGTGACTCAGAGTATCTACCCAGCATTTTACTTTACAATTAACATTAATCTGCTGCAAGTCCAACTCAGAAGTTGCCTGTTTATAACAATACAAGTATGAACGTATTCATGTGTATAGATGTTCAGGCTTCAGCCTCCCTGCCAGACTCTTGTCTGGCTGCTACTTTTGTCTGTGAGTAATCACTAGGAGCCAGCCCTATATCAGACCAATATTTGTACCTTCCAATGGCATTAGAGTAAAACTTCAGCCATTGTAGGACAGAAAGACACACTTTTTTCCCCCCATATTTCTTATTTTAAAGAGATTTAGGGCCCCAAAGGGTCAAAAAAATTGATAATTGCTAAATTATCTATCAGTCTCCTAACTAATAGTGCATACTTCAAAAAACACACCGAAGTGCCACCTTCAGATGAACAGGCTTAAGGTACTTAAGAGACCTTGAAAATCTGAACACACATGCCAATATCACATCACTGCAATCCTTTTCACAATATGGCTTTTCAAATCTTTTTATGCTGTATGATTTAATATCAAAGAGCTGTCCATTTTTAAGACCATCGAGAACCTGCAGAAGGTACCACCCTTTATTCAAATAAACGTAAAATTTTATGGTAGTCTTTCAGCCCCTGACTGTAGCAAGAGATGAGTTAAACACTGTTTGTGTTGTCAGAGAGAAGAAATTGCACCAATCCTCCAAGATTTAATACCTCAGGAGCTTTCGAATATCTCCTCTTGTAAGCATGAGGCAGCTGTTTCTCCTGGGAAGGTTTCTGGAAGACATCTGAGATGAATGCAGAAGGCTGGAATGTAGGATGGACGAAGGAATGCCAGCACAGGACTTCCACTCTCAGGCAATGTCCCTAGCTCTCCCTTTAACTGCTTTCAGAGCCCTGCCAGCTGCTCAGCTTCAGCCTTTCTGCAGTCCCACCCACCCCAGCAAATTGCGAAAACAGCTAATCCTGCTGTCAAGGGGCAGAGCTCTCCAGTGTGCACCTTCGTCTGGAGGCTGAGGGGCAAACAGAGAGGGTGGAAGGAGGCCAGCCTTGGCGAGGGTCCCGCTCTGACACATTCTCACATGGTCACCACTGCAGCCACCCAGGGTTTCTACCAGGAACTGCACAGAGGAGCTTTTCCAATGAACTCAAGATACCCTGTTCAGAAGGTTTAGGCACAGAGTTTATATGCAGGAACATATAAACTGTACATGAAACACAGCTATGCTGGTAAAAAGGTCATAGCACACACTCCCAGGGGTATGAGATTTGGGATTCTTTTAAAACATCTCTAGAATGACTTAGAAAAATAAAAGACACAACTAGTGAACTGGGATTAAAATACAGTTTTCTATTATAGTAGCATGCCTCATATTCTGACTGGATACTACTGGCAAAGAGAACTGTAAAAGGGAAGTGTGTGCTTTACAACAGTGGTAAGGAGCTGTAGGTTATTTAATTTCGGGAGGAGAAATAGAAAACCTATGAAAATATATGACTATTGTCTGGAAAATGCAGCATTTAAAACGACAGGAACAATTGCTTATAAACTTTTGTCCTGAAAGGCGACTCAAACATTTGCTGCCCAGTTCCATAGCAAGGAGCTCGCTGTGCTCTGCAGCAGCTTCTGCGGGAAGGCAGCAGCTCCTCCTCAGATCCACCACTAGAGGGAACGGCATGGAGGGAGAGGAAAAAAAGGAATCTCTCCTAGCTTTTTATGATCTCTTTGCTTGTTTATTTTCAAGCATCACATGGTGATAAAAACAGGCGGTTATTTAGGTGGCACACTCATAGTCTAAGGTGATCCTTTCCACACAAAGGAGAAAAAGCTTCCATCAGAGGGACCTGATGTCAACTGCTGCCAGACACATATCCTAGAACTGAATGTTTAGGGCTGGTTGGGGTTGGCAAAACACTGTCACTATATCCAGTTTCACTCTTTTCCTCCGTGCAAAGCAAAACCTTCTTCCACATCTGAACTGATGGATTGTGCTGGCAGAGGGTTAGGGATAAGATCCAGAGAGCCCACTGGAGGCGTGAAGATGGGAATGTGTGTACAAAAATGACTTAATAAGGAATTGCCTCATTGTCTCATATAACACATATAAAAAATTCCTCCTGCAGCTTTAATGATGGAGTGGGAGCTAAACCCCATAGGAGTTCCTCCCCCTATTTACCAGAAAGGCAAGATATGGGCTCCAGTGATGAAGCGTTCCATTAATATTAAAGCTAGGGGAAATAAAGTGACTTAATTATAAACTAATGACCTCATCCTAATAACCAAATTCTAAACAGAAAAGGCAAGAAAAAACCCCTACTTTCAGCCATGCTGCCAACTCATAAATTAAGCAAATGACATTGGCATATAATTACACTAATTAGTACTGATGCCAAGCAAAGACTATTTATGGATATGCATTCACCCCATTTCTAACCCCAGAGCCTAAATCTGAAGTAGTAGCTCAATCAGCACACTTTGAAAACTCAGTCTTATTGTTTATGCCATTGTGGATCTAATTTAATCAATACCATATTCTCATTAAATGCAAGGTCTGTTAAAGATGTTTTTTACACAGGCCCTACAAATGAACTCTATTTGATTCATCTCATTACGTTCCTGCTCTAGGCTTAACTACGCATCATTAGCAGAAACAATACACAAGTTAAGTATAAGGCTCTATAGATCATCTTAAAATGACACAGTCACACATGATTATGGTCATAAGTAATTGGAATGATAAAAGCTGGTATCCGCAGTGATTGTCAGATGGTCGTTGGCTCTTCTACAACAAAAAAGAATACCTCAGTGCCTGGTGCCCTTCATAGTGCCAAAAGGGAAGATAGTGAAAATGGGTTCCATCATCCCATTAGTATAGATGCTATACTACATAGGTAGGATTTTTTTGTTTCCTGCTACCACTAGAAAACTCTGGGGATGCCATTTCTTTCTCTGAACTTACAGCTTCCCATGTTCCAGTCACAAAGAAAGGACTGTAGCACTACAGTGGAGTGGGTTTTAAGTAGTCAACACTTGGTAGCTCTATAATAATATCTGGAAGAGATCAGTCAGCGCTGTATCTTGAACTACTAGAAGTAAGCATAGACTAATTTCTTCTCTCACTTCTTCCTAATTAAAACCAAGATGCATATTATACACATGAGGAGTGTAGCAGCCTTATTTAGCTTTGTGGGCTGCCTCTCTCTCCTTGCTTTTAGAAATACTGTACATTTGCAATACTTACTACTGCTCTCCTTTAGTCTGCGTGCTGTTCAGTGGCAGAGAATCACACATAACACAAAGGCCTCTCTGGTTTACATCTGAAATAACCATGTGCAGAAAATTTTTCATTCATTTTGTTATGGTATTAAGGGACAATACTAAAACACTGCCTTGCCAGCATTCATTCACTTAACTACACGCTTAGTTGCAAACCTTCAGCAACTTCATCAGGTTTGGGTTTTATTTTGTGTTTTGTTTTGTTTCAGCTTTTTATCTTTTTTTTCTTTTCCTAAAACTGGCCAACAAGGTTTGTGATTGTCATCTAACTGTTTACTGGAGACATATACATGGATCTAGAGAGAGCACACTTAGAAAACAGCAGAATATGTTTCCTGGTCTAAATTCTTTTCTTGATATTTCTGCTGACCATTTCCATGTAGAGTTCTTCACTGATTATAATTGCTAGAAAATTGCATGTTTTTGCTTGTCCCTTTGGACAAATGGGGTGAAATTAGTGGTTGCACAGATCTGCAGCTGACTCATTACAACATAAAGCAGCCGACTACGGGACTTGGGGTTTTTTTGGATCTGTTATTTTAGGATGGAAATTGCTGAGTTGGCAGCCAGTCTGACCATAAAAATCAACAACAACTGCATACTTTTAAAATGACATGGTGCATAATCAATTTAATATGTGAGGTTTGAGGAAAAATAGCTTTATTGGGGAAGTATCGATAATAAAACTTCAACCTATGGTACCTCTCAGGTCACTAAGGGCAAAGCCATAAGCCAGTATTTATAACACCAGACAACTGGGTCTTTCTTAATCAGCCAGCCTTTCTTTGGATTGCTTCTGAATGAACAATAGCACCTAAAAGATTTATATAAGTGACAAAAAGAGGCCACTGGTATTTAATGGCGTTATTGCTGTTATCATCTTGAGGAGAAAATAATATCAGAGTGCAAAACCAGCACAAATAATCCTGCTGTGACTCTTGAAGATCTTTCTTCCACTTTCCAACAGAGAGTCATGAACACTTCCACAGCATCATCCCCTAAGTCTTCTGGTTCCTTCTGGTTCCAAGGGTGCTTTTTGATTAATGCTTTAAGAGAAGCAGAAAGCTTGGAGGGATCACACATAATTCCACTTTCCCTGTGGTGAAGTGGCATGAACTGGAACTTCTCTTTCTGAAGTAATCCCAAGAGGAGCATGGAGTCAAGATGTCATATCACACTACAGAGTGGCAATTGTCAAGTCAAGTCTTGGGACAAGTTCATGACGTTTTATGTGTGAGGAAAAGCTCAAGCCTCACATTCACACAGGATACTCTGGGGCAAAACTGACATAAATCTGCTTGGGAGGGTCCCTTCTGGGAGTGGGGTAGGGGATGGTTGGAACCAATGCACTGAAAGGCAGTGCACAATCTTGTTAGTTATGGATGCTAAGACACTATCTGAGGATGGGAATTTTCAGATGGAAAGGTATAAAAACAAGGGAGCCAGGCTGGAGGCCTGCAGAATGTTCAGAGCTACAGCCCTTTTACTGTGATTTACTGTGATTTACTCTGAGCAGTGGCTCACAAGCAGTAGGGCTCATGAAGCTCACTGTCTGTCTTGCTATCATGTCCTGTATTCAATAATTGATTCATGGAATTGCTTATCCTCAGGCTGCTAATATAAAAGCAAAAATCTGCTCATGAATAAATGGAATATGTGTTTTCTATTCAGTTATTTCATAGGTCTTCTCAAACATGGCTGGAAAACTAAAACCAAAATATTATTTTTCAAGTACGATTGAAATCGGCAAGGTTGTCTAAAATTTGCCAAAGGAAAAGAGCAGAGAATTAACACAAAGTAAATTTTTTTTTCAGTGAATGTTTCTTTTTTAAAAACCTGATTAATTAAAAGCACAAGGGACAGGCCCTTTTCTATTAATTAAGCATCATGGAAAACACAGAGACAGATATAACACAACATAAAACTGGCTTCTCATCTTGAAGAGACCAAGGTGGAATTCAGTGTTATCTCCCTTGGGTTTTGACATCAGAGGTATCAAAACTGAACAGATTAGATACAACCTATTTCTTGAATTCAAATATTGGAGTATAGAAACAAGGCAAAAATCCTGCAGTCATCAATGCATTTCTTTGAAACACTCCAGAGATTTGGGGGAGGGGAAGAGGGAAGAAAAATCAAGGGAACAGAAAAAGTGTGCCTGAATTAGAAAGGACAAAATAAAATTGACAGATTTTGAATTTAAAAATATTTTCTGGAGTAATTTATTTATTTCTAACACTGATTTAACAGTAACAAATAAACATTTAAATATATGGAAGTGTTTTTTCTTTTTTTGGAAGTCTTTTCGAAAAGCAAAAGATACTGGGAAAAAAAAAGGAACAGGAATTCAACAACCCATTTTGCTTGAATAACTTCTTTTAAACTACCATGTTCTGTAAGAAAATAAAAATGAAAAACCCGCACTTTTAAGCAAATGAAAGTCCTCCTGAGAATCAACTATTTGCTTTAATTCTCCAGAGAGGCTAGAAATGTATAAAGTATATTTTAATGAGGAAAAAAAGTTTATTTCTAAAATATAATTCCCAATTCACCATTCATTTTTAGTGTAGGTAATGGACATAAAACAAATGAAATGTTTAGAAAATGGCTTCTAAAAATAAACTGCTTGTGCACCATTTTCTTTTTTTTTTTTTTTTTGCATTAACAACGTTATTCTCTGTCAACCAGAGGCAAAATAATTTTGATGTAAGAGGATTCCTTCATAACCTAAACAAAAAGGAAGATTTAAGGGCAGATTTTTCAAACGCTGTGGGAATACAGCTCTGACTGATTAATGAAAATGCACAGCTTTTAGCCTTTAGAATGGTTTGATGACACATCCCCCGAATAGGATACGATTATTGACAACCACCGATATCCAGGAAATCAACTGTCACCACACACAAATATTAAGCCTGTACAAAAGCTACCAACTTCTCATTTTTTTTTTCAGCACTCAACAGTATTGTCTTTTAAAACTGTATTATCTTTTCATAGCAGTTGCTTTGCAACTTCTGTTGCTACTAAGAATATGTACCATGAAAAACAATGAATTGGTAAAATGAATAAACTTTAAAAATCCAATGCAGGCATATCTTCTTCTTGGAACTGGTTTGATCTCAGTTATTTTAAATCAAAACTTCAAAAGGACAAAATAAGCAGTACCTGTTGATCAACATTTGCTGACTCTGTATAGTGCAGTGGAAGTTATTACACGTTTGTCACAAACTTGACACTCCAGTTCAAGGAGTGTAATTAAACCTGTTATTTAAATTACACTTGCTCAGTGCATCAGCTCAGTTTCTGCCCACTCCACAGGACCAGACATGCATGTCTATAAGCAAGAAGGCAGCTGGCTCTTGCTCACCTAGGTGGAGAACATTTTTCTCAAAGTTCAAAGGAGAAACTCAGGCAAATCATACTTGTTGTACCTGCTTTTAGATGAGATTTCCTCCCCTCTAAACTATTGCACTGATGATAGATGCAGAATTCTTATTTGCTACAGATGTAGCTCAACATTCACATATTTTTTCCAAACCTTTCAATTGAGTTCTCAAGATTGCTGGATTCAGTAGGACGAGTTTTACAGTAACTGAGTGTATAAATCCAAACCCTTGTGTTCAGCCACAGGCATCTTTTACAGAGGGAAGAACAGCAACTATCACATCGCATGAATACTTCTAGGGGAGCTTCTTGGTCTTCATACTTTTACAACTTCAATTACTTCTACACTCACATAATCTGTATTTCTTATTCTTGGAAAATGAATTTTCCATAGTTCAAACATTTTGGAGAATTATGAACACACAAATGCTGTTTTCATGATTATTACCATGTTTTAAAAGAAGACTCTATCCCCAAATACTTGGTAGGAGAAGAAAAATATTCGGTACAAAAATATTATTTAAGGAGGAATAAGACGCAGATTTCAGTTTTCTGGTGACAATATAGTTTGTCTTGTCTAAGTCTCAGATTTCAAACATACTTAGTGGTGCAACTTGCAGGCCAACCACATGGCAAAATGTTTAGCAAAGCTGCACTGGTGAAAGCAGACTCAAGTAATGCGGCTCAGAAGGTGCTCAGGGGAAGCAGCGTCTGACATAAGCTCAGCATGGTGTGTCTGGATATCTCTTTCTCAGGGCTTTTCCCACCCATGCTAAGGATTGTGAATTTTACCTGGAAATCCTTTTACTTGAAAAATGAATTTTAAAAGATCAGGTATGTATGCCTGCCATTTAAAAGATGTGTTTGGCTGAGATGAGACACTCTGGATCACTGATTTCAAGAGAATGAGGAGGGGGGAGAAGGAAGGGAAAGAAAAAGTTCTGAGAGTTATAGAATCATACAATCTTTAAGGATGGAAAGACCTTTAAGATCATTGAGTCCAACCATCAGTCTAGCACTGTGTCCATCATTTAACCATATCCACACATTCTTTGAACACTTCCAGGGATAGCGGCTCAACCACTTCTCTGGGCAGTCTGTTCCAATGCTTTACACCCCTATCCATGAATATTTTTTTTCCTAATCTAAACCTCCCCTAGTGCAACTTGAGGCCATTCCCTCTTGTCCTGTCACTTGTCACCTGGGAGAAGAGACCAATCCCCACCTGGTTACACCTTCCCTTCAGGCAGTTGTAGAGAGTGATAAAATCCTCCCTGAGCCTCCTTTTCTCCAGGCTAAACACCCCCAGCTCCCTCAGCTGCTCCTCCTAAGATTTGAGCTCCAGCCCCTTCAGCAGCTTTGTTGCCCTTCCTCCTTCTTCTCTAAGAGCCTTGGATCGTGGCTGGTTGTAAGAGGAAGGCATTTCCTGACATCAGTCAGTAAATTGAGAGAATAAAAAAATCCACGTAAACTGAAAAGTGCAACCCAACTGGTTATGTACCCCAATTTCTTAAACCTTGAACTAAATGGTAGGAGGTAACTCTGTATTTTGTCACTGTTGGTATAAATATGGATGAAGAAAAAAGTGGGGTGGAAGGGGAAGGTAAGGGATGGGAAGGGAAAACCAAAGTTATGCTTCTATGCACTAAGGAGCACATACATTCTCTGTATGTCATGAATTACAGAGTTATGACAAGCACCTGACTGTGAGACAGGGGAGTTGTAGCAGTAAGGGAAAAAAAATCCTTAAAAAATTGATCACAACTGATGTGTGTAAAAATCCATCAGGGCTGACTATTTCATCTTCTCAAAGAACCGGTTTCTTTCTCGTGTTTTTTTTTTATTAGGTGAAACAAAACAGGTCCAAATCATTACGCTGATTTAAACAGAATGAGGATGTTATGTTGGGCTTTTTTCAAAGCATTAACTAATAAATTTCTGATATCTGTTGCCACGCATAAGGCAGCACCTGAGGCAGTATTTTTGCTCTCAAAAGCAAAAAAGGGACCACATCTAAAAATTTACAAATTAAACAACAACAACAAAGTGATTAAGAAATTTAAAAGCACTGGCATGGGGGAAAAGCGCAAACAAACAAAAAGGGTTTTCAGCTATGCTTTGAAATTAGATGGTGAACAGATGCTTCAGAAAGATAAAGAAGGGGTTCTTTCAGGCAGCACAAGTTTTAGGCAGCCTTTGGTAGGACCAAAAGGCCTCTGATGCTAGATGAGAGAGGTGAGATCAGAAAAAAGCTGTGTGAAAGCAAGGTGACTTTGAAAATGAGGTCCTTGCAGGAGAAAGAGAAACCTTTTGAGAGAGCTGCCACACATCTGTCCTGTTTATGCAGTACCAACTGCATGCTGCTACCTTCCTAGCAAACGACTGGATGGAAGGTCTTTGTCTTTCTCTGGCTCAACTGTCCTGTGTTTCCACCAACTCCGCCCTGACAGCTCTTTGTGCTTCACAGTTTCATAGGAATCGTATCAGAAAGGCCCTTTTTTGTCAGTTGTACCTGAAAAGGCCTTTTCCACAAGTCAAAGTGATCCAGTATGCACCCTGGAGCAGAGGCAGGGATCGTCACACATCAGCTTCCAGACCATAAGTACAGGGCTTCACTTCTCTTTACTGCTCAGGCTAAAAACATCTGCTTGAAATTTTTGTACATTGCATCCAAGATCTAAATACATTTTCTGCATGCTTGAAAGGTAAATGAAACTGCCAGAAAGCCTGTCAAGATTAAAAACACCGAAATCCTCTTGAACTGATGGCAATTCCTTCTCTTGCTTTTTATTATACTACTACACTGCACATAATGAACTTTCCTGCTAAAAGACTACCAATGGCAAAGAAATTCTAGGAAGAAGCAACTTGAGCTTATTCAATCATTTGCAGTAGGTGGATTTTGTAATTAGCTCAGAGCAAAACCTGCCCTTTATTAGCATAGTAATCTTTTTTAACAGTATTCATCTTTTTCACATAATTTTATAGTGTGCGATTCCTTTATCAATCATTCAATTATAACACAGTGTCTTACTGGAATTTAATCTAGGCACTTAACACAAGGTTTCTTTGCTCTTCCTTTCCCACTGGACAGGGAATTTTGGAACACTTTGGGTCATATGCTCTAAAAATCAATGCCATTGCTCAACCTAGATTATACTGTGGTCTAGTTTATATAATAGGTCTTCCTCTCATGTTCTGAGCCCACAGGACCCAGACTCCTTAACCATAGTCCAGGGGAAGAGACTACCGAGGGGCCTTTCCCTGCATTCCGCATGGACTTGAAGGGACTATTTTCAAGAGTAAAACTGAGTCAACTTCAAACTTTTTCAATAAACACATCCTATCTTTACAAAATATTTCAATTTACCGAGAACACCACTCATTGCAGAAGTTTGTATTTTCCATGGCAAAAATTTTTTAAGGATTAGCAATTTTAGATGAAAAAACCTGGCAAAACAAGGAGCAAAATGGAAGGGAACGGGGCAGAAAACACAAATAGATGTTGTGATTAATTCTTTTATATAATTATTTTTAGTTTATGAATTTATAATTCTTCTCAGGACTTAGGTTTTTCCTCCTACTTGAAGAACAAAAAATGTGTTGCAATACTATACATTCTCACTGCATTAAAGGATTACTTCTCTACCATGAGTAGCCAGAATAAAACCCTTTTCTAAGTCAGAAAGCTCTCATGATTTGTCTGTGCTGCAGCAACCCATTAATGCAAACCTTGCCTTTTTCTGAGCATACGGCTGAGAGGATCATCCCTTCTTCTGATTCCTCCTCCTTTACTGAATACTTCTCTTCCAGCAGTTTTCAGAAGCACCCCTACTGCCAGCCTCTCTTTCCATTTCCCAAGGGAACCTTAAATCTTCGCTTTGCTTAATCTTTTTAGTTTGGCAAACATTTGAGGTAAGCATTCCACCACACTTTTTGAGCAAAGATGCTGACCACGCCTAAGGGTGGTCAGATGTGACAAGTTAGATGTGGCTGAGGAGTTACAAAGGGCTGGGCAGGATTTAACATGAGCTGTGACTTCACTCTTTAAGTGCAAGGAGTGACCAATACACATGGTGACAGAGTGGTTCTGTCACTCTTGGCTTTGAATTTTTAACAGAGCAGCTTGGAGAGAAATACTAAATGAAGTCCAAAGGCAGGGTATGTCTAAGAAGGCAGAGAATCCTGTTTTGATTTACAGATAAGAAGGACAGCTTGGCACCTTGTTCTCTGCCTGAGTTTCCACTGCAGCACATCACTGAGTGAGGACAGGTGCCAGGATGCTCTGTGTCTCTGAAAATAATACATGTAGACATAGAAATGGGTAAGAAAATAGTTCTTTTTTTTTTTTTTTTCCTTTGTGTGGCAATAATAAAAAAGTACCCCAGAGTTCCTGAACAAATTTACATGAGGGGTGGGGTGCATCCACTGAAGATGGCAAAGAAATTCAGCATCTCTGAGGGATCGCAGCTCTGCTTTGTACAGGGATTGCTGTTAAACAGTTAAAAAAAAGCACACATGAGTGGTAGTGTGTCTCCTCACAGAGAAATGTCTGCTACAGCTAGGAGAAATTAACTGACTTATCCCAGCACTTTCTTGCATGTCAATGTCTAACTTTTTAATCACAACCACCCTGCATAATATGGAAATTAAGAACATCATCATTTCCAGTAATTACCAGAAACATACACATTTTCCAACACGGTGACATTATGTCATGAATTCCCTTGTCAAGAAGAAAAAAAAGACAAAACATATCATACTTGTTTGAGAAGGCAAAGTGAGAGATTTGTCATGAGGGTAATCATCTATATAAAAAAAAAATCCACTATTATCAACTTCCTGAATTTCTGAAAAGGGATTCATTTTCTGCCTGAGCTGATAATGAACATTTTTCTTCTATTCATCATCTTCAGCTATTTTCTCTCTTGAGATTCATTTATCACTAACTACTGAACCCGAGAAATAAAAAATAGGGAACATCCCTTTTTGAAGTAAAGACTTAGAAGACTATTAAAACAAGAGGCAAAGGATGAATTTGAAGATGTACGTTCAAAATTCTTGTAACAGCTGCAGGTTTTTAACAGGATCTGCACCACTGGTTTAGTAAAGGTATTGGAGAAATTAAGTTTATCCAGTGACAGCACAAAGTGGGGAACAGTGGGGTTTTTTTCCAGATTAAATTCATAGTAAAAGGAATGAAACGGAAGAAATAATGAGATCAATAGCACTATAAAGTGCAATTCATGTTGCAGGAATTAATCTAGGAGGATGGTTCAAGTGCATTTTAGATCTGAAATGGCCTGCATTAAAGCAGATCATGCAGATGCTTGAAGTCTTCCTAACCCGTGTGCCCATGCACAGCTCTCAGCCTGTCAGACCCACACGTGGACCACTGATTGATTGTTTTGTGTCATTGAGGTATGGAGCGACAGCCACGCTGGGGGAAATGGCCTAAAATGCTTCTCCTACGGTACCGTGGGGCCTGAGGCTCCCCAAGGATCTCAGAGTCTCAGTGCCGTTGAGCTTTCCCCGCTGCCGGCATCCCTGCTCTTTGGCAGAGCTAAGATGGGGCATTTCTGCAGGGGAAAGGAGGAAGACACAAGATTTGTGCTTTAATTCTTCTCTTGTAAGATTCTGCTGTCACATTGTGTCACTATGCCTACTTTGCATTTCCCAACAAAATGAGCCCTCATATCATCGACCTGTGGAAGTACAGGAAAGAAGATCCTGTACGCACAGGAGATGGAAGGAGCAGGACTTTCTTTGCTTTTGAGTAAGACGCAGAGAGATGACCTCCTCAAATGCCCTTTTACCTCATCCCTTGCTCAACCTTTTCTGGCATGGCAGGAACAACCATACAAACCATGGCTGATGGAGGTGCTTGCCTGATGCTACCGGGTGTGCTTTCACAAGGTTATTGCGTAAGTGCATTCGGATCTCTCACTTGGGTCCTGGCAGAGGTCTCTGGGCAAATCAATGGGTCTAATTTCCAGCAGGAGGTTTCTGAGAGGTGTGCTTCAGCAGCACTGGGATACACATCAAGGTACAGGTTTCTGACATTAGCTAGTTACATACTTTCCATGGTGTCTCACTGGGATGCTGTCCAAATACAGCGTCTTGCTCTAACTTGCTATGCTAAGCAAGTGTATGGGATTTGAGAGATTACTCTCTGAGATTCTAGCTTGCTGGTCTGAAGCCAAAATGCAGACAACACCTATGAAAGTCCCAAAGCTAAGCAATTTTAGTATGCAAGGCTGACTCTGTGCAGGAGAAGCTCATTTCACTGGCTTCTAAAGCTGGTAGTAAAGCATAGATCCTCTACAATTTATTTCTCTACAGTATTTCCAAAGCCATGGGGCAGCAGAAAGGAATGAGTGTAAATTCAATCTCCACTCCACTAGGAAGCAGAGACAGCTTTCAACACCAAATTCTTGTTTCAGTGTTGTATTAACTAAGAGCAGGACTGGAGGAAGAGCAGAGGCTTCAATACCTGGTATTGAAGGCATCAAATCATGTCACAGGTCAGCAAAACAATTTTATTCTCCAGGTGATTTCTTGACACTGATTGCTCTAACACAAAGTTGCCAAGAAACTCAGCTATCCCTAGGCAGCACCCTAGAAGTAAATACTGACAGCTGTTTCTAGAATTTTGCATAGAGAGTATTGAAATGGATTCTCTGCTTAACACAGCAGACAGCTAGCAAGAACAAAGCATGAAATCAAATTCCATCAATCCCTTAAATTTGTTTATGCAACCCATTGTTACTGCTCACAGAACAGCTTTGGCAAGCAAAGGCCATGACAAAACATAGCTGTAGTTTATACAGACAAATTCTTCCCATCTGCCATTTTTGTTGTCAGTTGTTTTATATTGATTTCTCTCCATGCAGTTCCAAGTTTAATCCGGGCACAACTGCATTGAACCAAGGAAGCTGAAGCAATTTCTCCCTTCTAGTAAAGCAGAAATGGGGGAGAAAATGGCACCTATCACCACTTTTTTTTTGGTAGGAATATGTTAAAACGTCTTTGCTGTAACACTGATGTAGATTAAACCTGCACTTAGGGCTTTTGATACAAATATTTCTGGTAATTACATTTTACCTGTGACAAGCAAGATGAAATTCACACCAAGGAGCATGCTCCCAAGTAACTCCTTTCTTCACATGGGAACGAGCTGACTCAGCACATGAATTATGGAATCACATGGTGCCATATTACAGTCCTTAGATTTATAAAGATTTTGACTTAACTAGAAGCAGCATTGCTTGGGCAATAAAGGAATTTGATCTGTATCTACCTGGAGTTCCACTTTATTTATATGCTGAAATGGCACATGTGATGTGCCCCAAGGATCATTCTCAGCACTCACAAGGGTGTATTCATTCCTGTGGGGTCTCTGCTTTAAAACCCTTCTGGTCACTGCACAGCCCTGACAGAGAAGCTGTAAGCAGGCAGTGTAATCACAGCAGCAGAGCACCTATTGTATGTGAGGAGAGGAGCAGAGGCTGTCGACCTTAGTAAGTGGAGTCTGAGATGGAAACTCGGTCACACCAAGCAGAGGGAAGAAAACTATTTAAGTTAAAAACATATCTCTGTAAGATGACCACAAGGGCATCTAAAGGGTTGCTGAAGCAGTGAGGTTTGGGGCTGCCAGCCTAACTACCAGTAAAGCTCAGAAAGTTCCTCTCAGTCCTTTTGTTTCTATGGTATCTGTAGCCTCGACATGAAAAATTCCCGGTGGCACAGGACTACTACAGATACATTAAAAAACCTGAAATGCAAACATTATATATCATTATATGCTGTCAGGGAACTAATCTGGCTTAATTTTAAGGCTTTTCAATCAGAAGGGTCCACTGTAACAGAAAATGCTGCTAGGAAGTGTGTTCACTTCTATTCATAGCCAGCTTTCAAAGCACTCTGAAGTCGGATGAAATCCAGTGGGTTTTATTTACCAGCAAACCTTCATGGCAGATAAAGCAACTACTGCAAGAAACCTGCAATTCTTCTTTGCTAATGAGCATTGTTAGATTGTTGTGTGACAGGAAGAATATGTCCAGGGAATACCCTGCTGAACATTTGATCCTCCTTGGAATATGCTTTTGTGAGATAAGTCAGAATAAATATAATGTGCCAATTGTCTAACCTTCTGGGAAAGAGCAGGTACATGAACAACTTGGTCCAAATATGGGAGAACCTGCTGACAGGCGTGGACATGGTTTAAATGCCATTTTCAATGAGAGCACTATAGGTAAAGGCCAGGCATGGAGATCACTTTTGTAATATCTGGAAACTGTCCTCCTGCTGTAGACAGGAAGGACTGACAATGGAAAGTCTTTTCTTACAATGCCTGATGCAAAAATTCAGGAATGGCCAAAATAGCCAGCAGAAAAATGCAGAAAAAAAGAGGCTCAAACAGGTAATTGATAGGAATCCAAAATGACTGATACTCTGATTCTATCTGAAGAATGAAAAATACAACTTTGTAATATGGAATCCCAAGCTTTAAGCATGCCATCAGTGAAGGGCATAAAGTAACATATATTTTAAAATTCTAAAGACTACCTGGTTTATTCTTCCAACTAGAAACTTCTAATTTATTGATTAGGAAAGTCAACTATTTAGAAAGTCAACTGGTTTTTCTATGAAGGTGTTAAAAGCATGATTAATCTTTTCATTTTGCTGAGCACCCAACCGGAATGTCCTTGCCTTCTCCCATTTGGACAGTCATTATCGAACACAGCTTCCCTATCTGTTCCCAAACTCCTAAACAAAGCTGTCAAAACTCTCCCCATCAGCTATGAATATAAGAAAAAAGCTCCAATGGTTTCCAAGAGGAGAAGGATAGACAGGATGTTGAGTGGTAAATGAGGAAATTTGGAATGTATCTGTGGACACACACTTTGTCATTCCCTACTCAGCGCGTCTCCAGCTCAGAGGAATGGATTCTCTTACACAGCAGCAGCTGTTACTGTTTGCATTGTAAATAGTCATAAGCCATATGGTGTGGCAGGAGAAAAAAATTTCACACTTTCTCTCATGGACAAATATTGTTATTGCAAAGCATAAACACATCAATATATATGTCTTTTCTCTGGGGAAGAATATAGTCTTCAACCTGATTCTAAAAAAATTATTGGCTTCCAGATGAGCAGATTACCTGTTAACATTTGGTTTAGATTTTTAGAATATGGATGTCTCAACAGAAAATAAACATAGGTGTGCAGTATATACAGCACTTTCAGATTGATAGATGAGGTGAAAGAGACACAAAATATAAACTGAGGTAGTAAAATAAGAGAGAAGATTAGGAGGAAGGGAGAAAAAAGACAGTCTATATGCAATTACTAAGAAAAAATATATTGCCATCTACTAACTAATTACATGCTAAAACCAGCGTGTTTGTGGCATATCATACAAATGGATCAGCCGTTTCTTCATGCATGTGAATTTGAACTTTCCACCTGGTCAGTGGTGCCTAAAGCATTCCAGAGGTTGGTGGATTACATGCAGACAAGAACAGGCCTCTCAAAAACGATGAGACCTCTGCTTGGTAAGGGAAGCTGGATACAATCAATGTTTCCAGAACTCGGAACAAGGAGACCATGCAGTCCACTCCTTTGCTGCACCTGTCCTAAGGACTGCTTTCATTTTAAAACATGATTTCTTCAGCGTTCATGTTTAAAACCTACTACTGCTTTTATGTTATTGCTAAAGAACTGTTTAGCTCACCTTTCTGCTTTAAGCACTTTAATTAAAGGAAAGTGTGATCACTCTTCCCATTGTGTGGTGAAGTTGCAACACACACAGTTGACTTACAGTTCTGCAGAGTCAAGTTTCTGAGCTACAACCCAAAAGTCTTAGCAGAGTGACACTACAGAGCGGATCTGAATTCACATGAAGAAAATCTTCATGGGAAAGAAATTTTGTTGGTGACTAGCTGCACCCCAAATGAAAAGATCCAGCCAATGATAAGGATGGCAGGGCACTTCTGAGCCCACAAGAGTGACTCCTGACTCCAGGATGCCAGCAGCCAAGAAGGAAGTCAAGAGACCTTCCACATTTATCATCCCTTGATGAGAACCACAGTCCAAACCTGACCCATGTATATAAATCGAGGTAGCTAATCAGCATCTAATATAAAACAAAGAAAAAGCTCCCAATCTTTCCACAGGATTTGATGGCCCTCCATTAAAGAGCCATTTTGTTCTAATGATGTCCCTACCATTCCCAGTTTTCAATGAAAATGACTATATGGTTAAACACTTCTCTACCACTGTTACGATTTCTATCCCGATATCATAACCCACATTCTGTTATGATGTATTTTGTTATTAAAACTCAAAAGTGGAAGCAAAATGCCCATGGATCAGGAGAATGGGTCCACTACTGCCTTTGAAACGTAAAGTATGCCTCAAAGTTTTTCTTTTTATCTCTGGCAGGGGATGTGGCTCAAACCAATGATCCAATAAGGCCCAGATATCCTGACTCACTCTCACCAAGCTGGCTTGATAACCCCATAGTCAAGACACATGGGGAACCAGTTCACCAGGTTGTAGTGCTGAGATACTCTGCAGAGCAACTTGAGAATCCCTGCAGATCTCAGCTCAGCAGTGTTACTGCAAACCTCTCTAACAGTGTGAACACCAGCATATCTTGCTCATGACAATCAGCTGGCTTCCTCCACAGGAATACAATGCATTTGCTGTTCTCTTCTGAAATTACAACCAACATTTCCAGGCACCTTCCTTTTAAAATACTTCCTTAAAATTACAATGTTCACACAAGCATAGCCCCATTTTTGACTTCAAGAAATGGCAAATCCCACAGACAAAAGATTTCATTGCATCTTTTTCATGTAGTGTTTCTAAAGCTCAGTCCTGAGTGCAGGGCTCTGCTCTTGGCAGAGAGAGCTCATTCAAGAAGAGAGTACAGTTAGATGATGGAAGTGCTACTATTCCAGGAGGAAGGTAGTAAAAACCCCTAGTCACTGCAAAAAAAGAAAAAAACTGAGATTTTCTCCTAGTTTTATTTTTTTAAGAGATATTTAAGACACTTAGGAAATAAATCATGCAGGAGACACATTTCCAAAGCGGTCACTGGACAGAAGCTGATATATCTAAGTTGCAAAGGTAACTTCCATGCATGGGAACCTACTCAATATATATGTTCAGACAACCACAGAGGTTATCTTTACCCACAAAACTCTTGGTTTACAACCAGATTACATGACTGTGGCCTAAAGGTTCAACAGGACAATCATTCTCCCTTGCAAAACTGCTGTTGTGAGCTAATGACATTTGCACAAATCACATATACAAGACCACAAAATGAAGAACTTCATAGCTTGCAGACTTTAACTAAATTATATGGAAAAAGATTAGCTTAACTCATACATCCCTAATATGCAGGTTGTTTCTGTATTCCCGTATTTTCAGCCAAACAGTTACTTTAATCGCCTTTTTTAAAACAAGGAACTACAAATAAGCCCTCACAAATTTAAACAAGTTTTATATTAATCATGCTCTCCCAACTGCAGTGCTGCCCATGGAGGAAAAGACCTAGAGAGAGCTGAAACAGTGTTGTCAGACTAAATACACCAGCAGAATAAGAAAAAATTACTGACATTTTAAGAATATGGAAACGGAAAGATTTTGTGGGAATACCATACAACATGAACAAAGTACAATTCACTTGGTAAGCAAGTGTAGTAAAATGGGTTGTACTCTGGCTTCCTCAAGCTGATCTAAGGCTGCCTGTGGCAGTGCCTGAGACAATACGCCAGACACACTGATTATAAGCCTTACCAGATCAGGCTCCCTTTCTCCCTCAGAAAAGAAAGTGTTCTTTAAGTTACTTTAGAAAGCCTCCAGTTGATTTTTCCTTTTCGTCAGGCTAATATGAATGCCCTGATTACCATCAGCAACAAGAGAACGCACAATAAAGTTTACTTGTCCTAACCTGCAGCTATGCATATAAGTACCTCCCTTTACTTAAGCAGCATTATTCTGTCTGGCCTTTCTGCTCTTACGGACAAGACTTGGACTTAAAAAACTCACAGTCTCTCTTTGGATGGAATCAATAATTCAATGACTGAAATATTATTTGCATTTTGATGAAAAAAAAAGAAAATGGCTACTTACAGAACATGCAGAATACAGTTCTCATAAAGAGAACAGTCATAATTAGTCACCTTTAAAAAATTTTTCCCCCATCTGAAATAAAATTAGGTTTTGAGTTTCTTTTTCTTTTTTTTTAAAGTAAAAACCCCATCTTTTTAAATAACAAGATAGCAATACCACAAATGATTTTGAAAATCTAGGTAACACTTTTCTTAAACGCAGCTGCCTAGACAAAAGCATCTGTTTAATGAGCTGACATGTTTCCCTTTCAGATTCTTCTGAAAGCCATATGAACTAACTGTGAATCAGATTTGTATCCTGATATTAAAAGAGAAATCACATTCCACTTTCCCACGGAACACGACAGCAAGCATGCCTGTTTCTGTCTGTAATGGCTACATTATGTTTTCCGCTTAATAAAAGACATATAAGCCTGCAGACAGAATAGCAAAATCACTTCCATCTTACTTTCCAGAAACTGCTGAATAAAACTCAGAACAATAATAATCCCTCATTCCCCACTCTAATGGTTTACTCACCATCACTTTATTCCAAAACTCAGTTTCACTTGAAAAATGATCCATAACAATGAAAGGATTTCTTCCTTGTCAAAAGTATCACTCCAAACATTTAAATTACTGAACGCAGAGAAGGAAACATTGTGCTTCACAGAGCACTCTAAACACACACTGTTGTTTTCGCTGATGCAATGAGGCTGCTAAGCAAACGAGCAAGTTTGCAAGCAAGCTGGGTAGTGGCATTTTCCTTATGATTCAAAAGTGAAGTATGCCTCAGCTAACTGAATGCTCGCACAACATGTAATAAAGGAACTCAGGGATTCCTACACGTCTCTAGCACAATCATTTGTAAAACTTCTACTCCTATTACCGTCTCTAAGTCTGCCACACCTCAAAAACGACGAGCCAGATACAAACTTTTACTGGGTGCTATGTGCAGCCAAGAGAAAGGCAGCTTCAAGCCAGAGGCTTCTATTTAAAAGCCTCTGAAGTTTAAGTCCCTAAGGTGTATGAAGTTACATTCCACGTATGGAATGTAACTGTGGATTCCTGCTTGCTGCATATATAAATATGATAAAGTTCATCATAAGCCACACATTAAAAACAGTTTGCCACAATGCATTACCAGATTACTGCACAAAATTAGTGTGATAGGAAGAAGCTACAAAAACATATTTAAATAGGTTTATAATTGCAACTTTTAACAATTAACACCCTCCTCCCTCAAGCACCAAGAAGAACACAGAAGAATTTGGGGGGGTAATTTTCTAAAAAACGGGGATAACAAGATCAGGGGAAAATCTAAAAGCCGTGTCTTCCTTTCCACAGAGGTGCAGACCTGTGTGACCCCCGAGAGGCAGAGAAGTTTAGAAACAAACCTCTGCCTTAAGATGGAGAGGGGAGAAATCCATAACAACCTAATGACTGTCTGATAGTTGGGAGCCTCCAGTGCAAGATGTGTCATTTATTTCATCAATCTTTAAAGCTTGTGTCAGCTGCCTTGACAGGTAAACCTGGTGAAGTTTCAAAATCTTTCAAGTTCCAGACATCAGCAAATAAATGCTGATGTAGACCTTTACATGACCATCAAGCCCTCACTGGATTCATCGGATAACCTTTTTCCCTTTGCCAGCTTTCACTTTTCCTGACACACTGAGGTCTGAGGTAGTATCCACTTTACACCATTTGACGTTTCCTAATGAGCTGGAAGCACTGCACGTGCTGCAGCCCTTACTGCCTTGGAAACTGCTGAGACAATCAAGATGAATGTTCTCCACAGCTACAAGTTTTAACATTTAAAAGCCCATGTTTTCTTCCAAGCTTCTATCTTTAACATCTTCCTCTGATGCCCTTGCTATGCTTGCAGGCTCTCACAACTTGGAGAAGCAGGCAGGCAAAACTAGGTAAGAACACGGATTAAAGCAGGGAGTGGCTCTTAGGGGAGCCCCAGCACCCTCTGCTGGGGCTGGAGTGGTGGGAGGCAGCTGGGCCGGCCTGTGGCACTTCATCCTGGTGGCTGGGGTGACCCCTATACAGCTGGGGCATGAAACTCCTACAGGGTGGTTTTCACTGGGTGAGAGAGCAGTAATGATACTAGCCTGTTTAAGTAATTAAAAGCATAAGAAAAACCTTCTGCTTTCTTACAGCCTAGGAAATTCTACATAATAGCTAATCATATATCTATACACACACACACAAAACAGCATAATATCTATGCTACTATAACCTGAACTAGATACAGACTTTCAGGCAGCATTTAATTAGATCACTGGGCCAAAATGAAAAGGAGAATAGAAATGCTGTAGTATTTCTACATTCTACAGTATTTCACTAGCCTGGGCAACTCTATTGGGTGTAAACACCCAGGCTAGTGAAACATCCATAATGGACTCTGATTGCACACTTTGGCCTGCGATATACTTGGGCTGATAAACACACTGATCAAATTTACAATCCAGTTATCTGATTTCAGATATCCTGATCTGTGCCATTGCCAAACAACGTGGAATGAATTTAGATGTACCCTTAATCAGCACTTTCTCCCAGTTAATAGATTCTGTGTTCTACTTATACAAACAAAATTAAATAAAACAGGATACTGATCATCTTGTATCTGTCTAGAAATTAACTTCAAAGCATGTCATTTAGTAATAAATCTATTATAAGTGCTTTCCAAGCTCTTTGATTTGCAAAAACTAGCAAACTGTTCTTTATCGGTATGTATGTTTTTCTTGCTTTATTCTCTGAATCCTGCAACTTGGCAAATTAATATAATTCTTCTGGCATTTTGTGGAACACAGACATCTTTGTTCTTGTGCAAAAGATCCTTAACCCTCTGGGCTTTCCAGTTACGAACAGAATGTCTCCAATATCTTATCTGTTGTTTTGAACCATGTTCATTGAACCCAGTGGGTTGGAAAAATGTCTGCACTGTAAGTCCTAAGGAATTTTTGTAGATCCATTACGTTACTGTGATAATGTTACTTTATTTTACTTAGTCATTTTATTTTGAGAAGCATTTGAGACTGGTGTTCTGAAATTTAATTTACATGGAAAATTACCTCATCTTAGATTAGTTATTTAAAAAACTAGAAAGCAATTTACACAGTTAGAAATCTTGTGTTGAAAAACTGTGATGTAAATGCTAAGTGACTGAGTTCTTAGTTTTGAAGTAATATTTGGATGGGAGGATGGAAAAGGAGAGCAAAGGGTGAATGATGGCAGCTTGTGCACTGCAGGATCATGTAAGCTGGCACTCAGGATAGATATAGCAAGGAAAACCACAGAGATTAAATGCTGCACAATAGAAACCACCTTTAAAAGTGTATTTTTTCCTTCTTTCTTCTTTTTTTTTAATCTCTTGATTCTCATGCTACACAGCATAAAATCTTTCATCAGGATCATAATAAACATCTATCAAAGATCTTTCTCTGCTGCCTTAACAGAAGGCCAAATAATTCAGAGACCAGTTGAAGTTCAATTACACTTTTTTGCAGTAAGCCAGAGAAAGATGCAAAGTAAATCACCTTTATGTACCCTTCCTGAAGTTCTTTTATATTGATCCCCCCCAGAATACATAGTTTGAGCATTTTCACATGTTCATCTTCTAGCTCTGAGGTTCGGATCATGTAGTGCAAGTATATTCTGTTTTTCATGTCCTATTTCTGAAGCAGAGCTTGTTCCTGCAGTCACATACTCCTTTCTGAGCTGTGGAAGTGCAGTAATTCACCCCAGCCTTCTTTACCCACTGCAGTCACACTTCAGAATTCTCTTATCCTGTGGGTAATTAAGACAGTCCACTCTAACACTACTGTTCTCAATACAACATGCACACATTTCTCTGTCCCAAAATTTACATTACATTATTCTCCAGAATCTTCACTCCAACCTGACAAACAGAGGAAGATTTCACATCTGATTTACTTAGGGAGGTCTGGGTTTTGCAATATGAAATAAGATTGCAGATGGACTTTTATTGACTGAAGAAGCATTGCACCCAGCACAGGAGCCCATCAGTCTGAAAGTCAGAATCTAAAGTGAAATTCTAGCTGCTGAAACAAGTCACTGCATTGGTTAACATGACAGTTAATCATTTGCACTTCACTAACACCAAATTATGTGCTCCTTTAAGGCAAACAGCTGACTTGCAGCTAACCTGCAGAAGAATTCTATGTTCCCTGCAGCTCTTTGAAGAAAAACTCTTATCACCAACAAAACTACTTTTAACAGCCCCATAGGTATTAACAAAACTGAGATCATCACTGTAGAAAGTATCCCGTCTCAAATTTTTACACCGCTGTGGCTCTGAACTTGGTCACCCAACATGCAGTCAAGTATAACTTGAATACTGAATATTGATTTAAAAAAACTTAAACCCACACATCCTGGGCACAGGCAGATCCTCTTGTTACAGGGCTACATTTAACACCATCACGATAAACAGCTGGGCCAGAGCACGGCCATATGTGTGCGACCTGCCAGGGTCCTGCTTCCGAACTGCAGCTGCCTGTTTTGTGACTGCTGATCACACTCCCAGAACAGGGCTTGATGAAGTTATTCCAGGATGTGCCATCAGTATTTTGACATTCTTTGTCTTAATGCTTTATGCCCAAATCAGTGCTGCCAGGTCAAAGCCATACCACCGGCAACGGAGGGTGCATCTCACTACGGGATGGGGAGAGGAATGTGAGGCACACTGCACCCCTCACTTCACCTGGTTTGTAAAAAATGCCACTTCGGAGAAAAAGAGATTACAGATTTGAAAATTATATAAAGTGTCTGAACTCTCCCAATGTACACTTTAGGGGAACTATAACACAAATACAGACTATTCCACGTTAAGAAGTGAAAGCACAACTAGAAGATTTATAACCTACAATATTAATTAGGTAATCAAGTCCTTATAAAATAACATCTAACACCATCTGACACGGGAAGCTGACAGTACCACCCCAATCAGTGCCAAATAATGCATCTGTAACAATTGCCTCTCACTTGATTATGTTAATGTAGTTGATACTAGACACAATTCAAAGATTATTGAAGTCAATGAGTGTTCTTCATTACTGTCAATGGAATTTGAATCAGACTCATCAAATTAAAATATAAGAGAGAAGCTAAAATTGTAGTATGGGCATAAGAAGCAACAGTGGTTCTAGGCCTTGGATATTAAAAATTATTGTATTCTCACTCTGTACCACAGTAGAAAATCCTTGAAAATAATTATTTTTGAATCTTTGTAACAAACATAAGTGGTCAAACACAACCCCACTATAAGTCCCTGGGGTTATATGTACACATCATCTCCTCTGACACCCCAAAATACAACTTGGGTCACAAAATACCAAGTTTTGATCATAAAATTGTACAGTTCTAAACGCTAAGTAAACTCTCTAATACTGGATTCAACTTTACAGTTGAGAATTATTACATGAAATGGTAACTGTTCTAACTAAAAAGTCTAAGGGGTGAGAGGAATTATTTTTCCTATTTATTACAGAAGCGTATATGAGAATACAACAGATGGGACTCTGGTTATTAATAAGACAAAATGGGATAAAAGGGTCTCCAACATATCTGATGGTGACTTCAAATGCAAACTATACAGTAAATCTGGACACAGTTGTGCTAAGGGAACCTTAAATTTTACCATTTGTTCTTGCTTGTTATGCTACAAAGACTTGTAAGGATTGGGAGAAAATTTGCCTAGAAAAAAATTTATCACCCCTTTACTCAATTTTCTCCAGTTCTTGTTTTCATTAATTTACAACACTGTAAGAGCATGGAGTCTTCAGAGGGGTTGAGACACTAATGAGGATGGTTAAGTTCATGGCAGCTTTGGGAATTCAAGGCAGAGGTCAGCATGTTCACCCTGCAGGAACCCTACATAGGTCTTCAGCATTGACAAGTACTCAAACTTTGTCAAGTTCCCAGATACTTCTGCCAAAATGGAAGAGCAGCGAAGTGCTGTTTTCAGTTTTCTAGCTATTTATGTGTTTTTCTTCTGTCTTCCCTTGCGGGAACAATGATACTTTTTGAAATCAGGATGCTGACAGAAAGAGCTTCCATTGCTCTTTTCTTCTTTATAGATGCTCTAAGAGAAAACTCTGGTATGAATAAGAATTTTGAGTAGCAGGTAAACTTTCCCTGCTGAAATGAAACTGGGACCTCAAGGTCAACTCCTGTGTGAGATGTAAGAAGCACTTAAGAAGTATTGCAAGCAGAGGAGCACAAAGTCATTTCCTTGGATCAGATCTGTGGTCTTTGGGGCTGTGAGTTAAAGGTAGCAGATGACATTGCTCTCCATATGCAGCCAGACTAACTCAAGAAATGTATCTGTGCACACACGTCCCGCGCACACACGTCCCGTGCACACACCATGACACTTGGGTATCAATATAAGCAAAGCAAGGGTTTGTCTCGAACACAGGAGTGCACAATGGAATACTTACTTTTTTAAAAAAATGCCTTTTTAGCTCTTTTCCAAGGAAGTGGCTCAGCATTTCTTCCTTAGCAGAGTTCACCATCTTGGACAGACTTACAATAGCAATTTTAAGCTTAGGTAAAGACCGAAACAAACCAAATCAGAACAAAAAAACCTTCTTTTGAAAATACTTGGTGCCTGCTAGCGGCCTTATTTACATCTGACCTAAGTTTTGTGTACTTAGGTTGTTGACAATTTACAGCGTGATGTATGCTGCAGACAATGTAAACAGAGCACTGCCATTTCAGAGGGGAAGAGAAAATCATTATACAGCTCTGCTACTTCTGCAGGAGTGATGCCAGCAATCTCTGGGAAAAGTGGGATTGTGCTGACATGAATTTCTTATACAGCACATTACTCTATAATTTGCCCATGCTAGAAGACAGAACAGAAAACCACTGACACTCTGCTCAGTCAGGCCTACCTACATATGAATATTTAGTGTTTTTTGGAAAAAATGCAGTAAATGTTGACACTGATTTTTAAAACAAAGCTACCAGTTAATTTAACAAAAAAGACAGACAGAGAGAGGAAAAACTAATTTTATTCTGAACTTTCCAGCAGCTCTGTAAATTATGTTGTTCATGTTGCTGGCTTCCCACATAACTTTCCTACCCATTATTAGGAGACTACTGCCAATTACGGGGTTTACAACCCTAAATCCTAGAAGGTAAAGTATATTCCAGTCAACAGATCTTGACTGGAAATAAAAAGAAATGGATTTGTTCTTGTGTAAAGTCCCCAGTAAACAACAGTAAACAATGTTCTTTCTCTCTCGCTCAGACTTGCAAACAAAGATTTTTAAACACCATTTTCCCATGCAACATCACTTTCTCTTCATGACAAGGGCTGGCAGACAGTCCTTGTATCCAACTTAACATAGCAACCTGGCAGCATGAGAAAAACATCTATAGTCTAAGCTAGGTTGCAGCAAAGACTGATTACTTGTCAAAAATGAGCCAGAATTATACGAAGTATATAAATAATCAGCAAGATATTTATCAAACTCCTTGACAGTACTATTTCAAAGCTAAGTCAGGGTCTGATAGTTGATGGGGGGAAAAGGATCCAAGGCTAGATGTCAATATAGTTCCAACCTGGCTCTTGGCGAAAGCAATGGCTGTGTCCCCACCCCTCCCCCAGCATCTGGCTTTAATAGAACAAGATTTAGCAGCCTTTTTGTTAAGTCTCATTCCTGTTTATCTATATATATCATCCATAGATGCTTTAATAATTAAAAAATGACACACAAACCCCACAAACAATAATACTATCATTTAATTAATATAACTTTCATAACTTTGTACTTTGTCACAGGTATATATGCAGAGCTTTATTTTTTAAGCTTCAACTCCTGGAATCACACTATTTATGAGAAATTCCATTTTCACAAAGAAAATCAGGTTGTTTTAAGTACTCAGAATCACAGAGAAAGGACATAAAATCTAATATCGAAAAAGTATAAAATGTAACAAGGTAAATAAAATTGGGTTTTTTTTCATATCTGGCATTAGCAATGGGGATATCAAAATCTCTTAGCACCAATAGAACCCTTTAGCATTTTTTTATATCCACAATTCTCTAGCATAAACCACAACGGACTTGGTTGCCTCATCTACTTTTTGTCCAGATCTGTGCAGAATATCATAAGCAGCTCAAGATGTCCTCTGTCTTCCAGTGTGCTTGCTGAGTTCCGCTGATTTCAGAAAGGTAGAGTGGCACAGTGGGAATCACACAATGAAACAACTTTCCTGCGCAACAAACAGCCCACCGATCTTGCAGTGGTTAACACCAAAATACAGCGCAAATGCTACCAATCTTACAGTA
Source organism: Pomatostomus ruficeps (assembly GCA_013400735.1). Lineage (NCBI taxonomy): Eukaryota > Metazoa > Chordata > Aves > Passeriformes > Timaliidae > Pomatostomus > Pomatostomus ruficeps. The sequence goes on from VYZT01005980.1 coordinate 99,024, forward strand.
GGAATGTTTTTATATGAAACAACTGTAAATGGCTAATAAATCCATAGTTGCAAATCTAGGTTTTGAAAAAAGCCAGTGGAATAACTTCATTTCAACTACTAGATGCCAGATCATTTGAAAGAAAAGTGTGAATGGCTAAATTGTTTAAGCCACATCATTGTCTTGATCGGATGTATTTCATTTTTTGAAAAAACCAAATTGCAAGTAGAATTATGATTATCAAGTCAGAACAAAGTATCAGCTCTTTATGTTGTGTTTGTGTTGTGATCTTGTACATTGCACATAAGCAAACAATGGATTCCTTTCTTCTTCAGTCTGTTTAAGTTCTATGATTTTCTTCCTTTTTCTTTCACTTTATTGGGGTTTGGCGGGGAACAGACTATTTGGAATGGACTTTTTCCGGTGGGCTTAGCGCATTCCTTCAGCAAACATCTACTTCATTTGCAAACACGAAAGCAAATGGCAAAGCCGATTCCTCACCTGGTAATGCGGGAGCTCCCGGAAGATCCCACCGCAGGGTGCGCGGCACGGAGAGCACTCCTCGCCACCAGGCAGAGTGGCCGGGGGAGGCCGCAGTGGGAGGGGTGGGCGGTCAGACTGGGGTGTGCTGCCTTCTAAAGCTCATTTATTTCTGTCCCTGTGCCCCCGTGCGCCTGAGGCGGTACCAGGCCGGCCCGGCCCGGCGCGGTGCCCGGCGCTGGCCGCGAGGTGGCAGCGCGNCACGGCACGGGGACAGAGCACGGGGGACACAGGACAGGGGACAGAGCACGGGGGATAGAGCACGGGGGAGAGAGCACAGGGACAGAGCACAGGGACACGGCACGGGGGACACGGCACGGGGGAGAGAACACGGGGACACGGCACGGGGACAGAGCACGGGGGACACAGGACAGGGGACAGAGCACGGGGGATAGAGCACGGGGGAGAGAGCACAGGGACAGAGCACAGGGACACGGCACGGGGGACACGGCGCGGGGGACAGACAGAGCCAGGCATTTCGGGGCGCAGTGTTCACGTAAAACTCGCTCCAAAACTCAGCAGTGGTCCGAGGATACTTATTTATAGGGCTGCAGAAATACTGCGTGTGCTTGTTGGTTTTCTGTTTTGTTTTTGGGGTGTTTTTTGTTGGGGTTTTTTTTTTTGTTTGTTTCTGCTTTTGTTTTTGTAGCAAAGCAAGTTTTAACCCAACACAGAGACCAAGCAAGCAAGCTCCGCTCGTGAAATCCTACGAAACGCTGACTATGGTGTGGGCTTTCCCTTAAACAGCTTTGATTGCATCAGCAGCTCTAGTTTTATGCACATGTCAATTACAAAATCAATGGGGTTCGAAAAGACCTCTGAGATCATCGGGTCCAACCTATGACTGAACACCACCTTGTCAACTACACCACAGCACTGAGTGTCATGTCCAATCTGTACTTACACACCTCCAGGGACGGTGACTCCACCACCACCCTGGGCAGTCCATTCCAGTCTCTCATCACCCTTTCTATGAAGAAATTCTTCCCAATGTCCAACCTAAATGCCCCTTGGCACAGCTTAAGACTGTGTTCTCTCAACCTGTCTCTGGCTGCCTGAGAGAAGAGACCAACCCCTACCTGGCTACACCCTCCCTTCACGAATTTGTAGAGAGTGCTAAGATCACCGCTGAGCCTCCTCTTCTTCAGGCTAAAAAAACCCAGCCCCTCAGCCTCTCTTCACAGGACTTGTGCTCCAGACCCTTCACCAGCTTCATTCCCCTTCTCTGGACAATAATGTCTATTGGATTGGGGTCTGGCTGTGCCACCCTGGGCTGCCTCCTCACAAAAAGCAACAAAGATCTGTCATTGGCTTGCAAGTACAGAGTGCTGCTTTGCATCTTGAAAGAGACAAGAGCAATGAACTATTTCTGAAGAAAAAAATTCTCATTGAAGACAGAGGTGGGTGCCTCCTGCCCCCCACTGGACTACTCTCTAATCTGTGGAGGGAGAGAAACCTGACCAAAGTCTGGATAAAGAAAAGGACTGGACCCAGCAGTTCCCCCCTGCTAAGTGCTCTCCATCACCCCATCCATTAGTCTGTCCAGGGATCAGACTGGAGAGCCAGCACAATCTACATACTGTTAAAAAGCTACGGCTTGTCTGTCCCATCACCAGGCATCTAACGCTGAAAAAGTGCTACGGCTGATGGAGGGAACACAGATGATTGTAGATAAAGCATTAGCCTATCCCTTCCTTTTTGTGTCAGGGATATTTTATGCCTACAGTGACACAAGCAAACAGAAATTCTGGAACACAGAAGGTACCTTTGACATCAGCACGTGTGTATGTTCATGAGGATCTCTTCCTTTCTGGGGTGTACAAACCACAGCAGAGCACTTTCAAGCCTGTTGTAGGCCAGGGAAATGACTGCCAGATTACACTGTAGACATAAAATGCCATCTAACTTCCAATGTTGTGTTTGGATGTCTTTTTTGCAGTTCTTTATGACACAAATTTGAGGCTATATAAAGACATTTGATTACCCTCATTGTATATATCCTAGAGCTAAACTCACAATCTGAATGTCCCATTTGAAATGAAGGACAGACTGGGTAGTAGGATTCAAACACCTGCCTTTATCAGCTGTATAATAAAGTTCCCACATAAGACATGCTTTTTTTTTTCTCCTCAGACAGAGATTGCTGAAAGATAAGTAAGAGGAAATTATGCAAGCTGATAGACACAATTATTCAGCAGTTCAGGAACACCCTGCAAAACACGAATAACCAAAAAAGTAACTACAGTCTAGGCAAGGCCAAGAAGTGATGATACACACGGACGAGGAAGAAATGAAGAGCTACCTAGTGTTGTGTGTGTCCCACCCCCCCCTTCCTTTTCCCTTTTTCAGTCTGTCTCTCTGAATAAGTTTTGTCTTTCTCCAGCCAAATCTCATTGCAAGACAAATGACCTGAGAAGTTTCATGAACCTTCGTTCTTTAAAATCAATTATTTCTCCAGGCTGTAATAATCAGAGGTCACAAGGGCTTCCAAGGGGCATTATCCCTGTTCAGAAAGATACTTTTGAGTGCATTAGGGCAAACAGAAAAACGCTTTGGGCAATTAAGGCTCTGGACGACTGCTCAGTAGGAGAAGGGGAGGGGGTAAAAGCTGTGTTTGCTCCAGAAAAGCAGCCTGCCTGGAGAATGAACAACTTTTCAGTCCGTCTCCTGTGAAATGCAACACAGCTGAGATACTGACACAATCTCTCATCTTGCACAACCTGTATAACTCACTTCACTGAAGTGATTGCCACAATCTGCAACTCTCCACAGAGTTGTGGACGTGCTGCTCCTCACGCTTGCAGGACAGAAACCAGACAGAAGAGTGACTGTCTTACCCAAGACCAAACAGAAATTCTGCAGCAAAGCAAGGACTTGGAGCCCGGACGCCCATACTTCCAGCTAGTCACCTCATGTATTTCCTAACCTTTTTCTCTGTCAGGAATCATTCTGTGGCCAAGGGCAAGGCAGAGAAAAAGAAGGGTGGTAAGCAAAGAGGGGTGGTGACAAGCTGAGTTAAGGATCAAACTTCAGAAGCCTACTGAATATTAACAGTTACATTCATCTTTTTCTCAAACTGAACTGCAAAAGAAAGCTGTGAATGGAGATTTTCAATGGCAGCTGGAGCTTCTACTCTTAGGGAAGTATTTGACTTGTGATTTAAAATGTTTATTTTCAGGGCATTGATGGGAATGTGTGTCCTGCCTAAGGCCCTGGCACAACTCAGCAACTTTTTTCACCGTGAGCAGTGCTGTCCTGAGCATCTCAGATGGCAACCACCTGGCACACACCAGCTGGCAAATGGCCTCACTGCACTCGTAGGGCAGTGCACTGCTGTGGTTACTCTGGTGTAAACTCCCTGCCTCGGCACTCCTGAGATGAGAGTGACTGAGCAAGGAGTTATACCTGTGTAACTGGAGCAGTTTAATTACACTGGCAAATTTTCCCTGCAGATAAGCAGCTAATTCTGACTCTTTTCCAGGAGAAAATCAGTCTGCACCTTTGTGAAGTATGTGAGTGGTTACAGTGCCTTCACCCATAGCAGGAATAACCTGCAACCCTGGGCTTTAGAGTTTCCATCACTTTGGATCATACCTGAGCTTCCCATACTCCCACTTACACAATACATACTAAAAAATAAAAAAAATCCTCCCCCAGGTACTGCATAACCCCTCCAACACCACACAGTTGGAGAAGTGAAGGTAATTTTTTCACTATTGTTGTTGTAAAAGCTTAATTTATTACCTATTAAAGCTTTTCTATTCTCTCCAGAGAATTACAGGAAGCCAATAAAGAAACTAAGGAAACTGATAAAAAAATCCCCAACTCCCCCAAACACCAGCCGCACAGTATCACTGAGGAGGATGTGTGAGGCTTCTCAACAGCACCCCCAAGTTCCCTTCCAGCCTGGCAGTGGTCCAAAGCAACTGCAACAGCACGTGCCAGGCTATGTCACAGGCTCATAACAGGTCTCAGGTGATCCCCTGATGCTTCCACTTGTTCCTGCTGCTCTAAAGGCAAGCAACCAAACACATACTCCCAGATCTTGTGCTTGAGCCTGTTCAGCATCTTCTCTCATGATCTTAGAAGCAGACCAGGGTAGATTTGAAGAAGCTTTATGGTGGATGTTGCATTGACACTAGCATTTAAGTTATGACAGAGGATTTGACACCTCCCCCAGCCAGCAGCTTTCAAGCAGTGCTGGGCCTACCCAAAATCTTGAACTCAAAAATCAGGTACACCAAATCTACCACAGATAAAATTTTATTTAATTTCATCAGACTACAACCAACCTAGTCCTGCAAAAACATGTGAAAAAAATCCCTTACTTGTATAGTTGCAGCGTGTTATTAATCAACTTAAAATACCTAGTAGAGACTGAGCAAAGGAAAGGTTTCAGGCTTTACATAAAATAACCCTTTCAACTGGAATTCAAAGTATGAACCCTTGATCACCAACGTGTGCAACACAGAGACTACTTCTTTCAAGTAACAGAGGTGTTTGTGGGGGAGAAGACTGCCGATTTCCATATGACCTGGGAGTTTGAGCAAGTAAACTGCTTATTCTATAGTGCCAGAGTTTGCTGGCACTTTTCCTGGTTTGAGATGATAGCTTCTGTTCTATGAAAACATAAGAGAATATTTGCTTTCTCTGGAAACTAGGTAGGGTTTGTCAACAATCCACTTTAAGGAAGCATTATGGGACCGTTTTCCCTGTTTTTGTGTTTCTTTACAGGTGAAGAAAAAGCCTGCCACCATTTAGCCCTAAAAGCACATTTAGAAAATAATGGAAACAAGCGTGACTAGGGCTAACTTGAAAGAAATGGGAATGCTGACTGCACGTGCTGTACACTGACAAAATTACAAGGGCCTTACATGCAATTACCAAAACCTGCAGAAATACTCAGACTTTGGGTCAAACTATGATTCATAATATAGCAATTTTACTCATTTCATTGGATCATTCCAGTTCCAAAATAAGTTTATTTTAAGGTTTTTACATTTCTTCCCATCATTATGACACTCATGCATCTTCCATATAATGGCAACAAATTCAGACAAAAGTCTTCACGTTCTCAACTATCTGAGATTTTCTTTTCAAAATAAAAACTATTTTGGCAAGAGTAAAAGAAGCTGAGATTTATGAATATAAGGCAATGCCAAGTAAATATCTTCTTTTGACAGAAAGTAATTTTTCATGGTGAACAATGGTCAAACTAGATGTTCACCTAATACTTGCCTTTCCATGACCAGATGTTCTTGACTTCCTCACAGAAAATCATTGATTAATATAATTTTTAAGATGACAATGTTATAGAAAAATGCAAAGTAATTATTGCTTTTGAACACTCTTTTTCTGGTTTTGGCTTTGAACTGGAAGATTAAAAGACTCACCTTTTTACAGCAGGGTGAAGAGACAATGCATGTGCCTGCAGTGGTGAAGGGAAGCAAAAGGGCAGCAAATATGACCTCTCAGATGCCCCTTTGAATTGGGGAGAGAGTTGCTAAAAAGCAGTAAATAAGCTTAAAACTAACAAGCTGTTGCTGCTGTCACTACACCCTTCACAGGAAAATGGGCACCAGATCCTTGTTAGCAGGTTTAGCAAGGGGTGACTAAAGCTGCTGGAAGGAGTCCAGCCTGAGTGCAGTCCAAGGGGCTGTCCCAGAAGGCAGCTGGACAGCCTGCCAGCTGGGAGCTGCACCGCATTTTCACATGCAGCTACAAAGCCTATAAATTAGGAGTGCTGAGCCTGGAATAAGTATGTGCATGACTCACAAATATTTATTAGGGAGGAAGGAGTGACATCTCCAAGAGAGCCTGAAGGAAAAAAAAAACCAAAACCAAGGCACTGAAGTTTTGTGGGGAATCAAAAAGGAGCTCATGCTTCTCACTGCTCAGCTGAGTAGGGACTGAAAGACCGAAGTAAAATATGGGTTTAGTTCTTCAGTGTTTCACCTTTTCATCCAGTCATTTTTATGTTTGCTCCTTTTCACCCAAAGCCTGACTTTATGTGTAGATTTTAACATGCTAGAAGTGGAGAAGATTCCTGTCATTTGGGAATGTGCCATTAAAGTCTGTGGGACTGTTTTAGTAATTTGTGGTACTTTTATGAATAATCCACTGGCAGTTGAGAACAATTTTTTTTCAATAGTTCTCCCAATATACAATTAGAGAAATTAAAACGGGAATTATTTGAATTGACATACCTTGTCTTTATTTCAGAGTTACCATTCACCCTCTTTAAACAGACCACAGACTTAGTTGCTTGAGCATGCCCTTGTTAGTCTGATGAATTTATTTTAGATCAGAACAGCTTAACCATGTATAATCCTGTTTATTTGAGGTGTCTCCAAGAAAAGCTGAAGCAAAATATCATTCCCTTTTCAATAATGTTAGGAGTCTCTCCATTAGCTAAACGTGGGGAACAAGATCCTGGCTGCTTTCTTTCCCCATCAAGGTCAGCTGGAGTTTTACTATCAGTCAGCTCCAGTAACACTTTGTTACTACTGGGCAACAATTTTATTCACAAGACCAATGGTACAGCAGAGCTAAAGCCCAACTGTCTTGTGGACTCTTCATTAGCTGATCTCAGTTAATGAGTAGTTGAAATTATCCAGGCATTTAATTACAAAGCATTTGAAAGGGAAGAATTATTTGCAGTTCTTTAATTTTTCTTTTTCATTGTTCTTCTGCCATTCCATCTCGTACTTCAATGACTCTTCACTAATAGTAAAAAGGTGTCTATTTTAATGAGGGTCTAGTGTTTTGAAATAGCTGGTCTTGAGTATTGCTGTCACTATGCCTAGGTCTAGACTGTTCTAAAGTAATGCCTTCATTTTCCAAATACATTCAACCACTCCTCCAGCAGTTTAATAGTCCCACCAATTTAAGTCCCACTCTTTTTTCTTTGTTTTCCTTTGTTAGTTTGTTTTTGTTAGTTTGTTTGGTTGGGTTTTTTTTACATCAGGCCTGCAGCTACTCTACACATACAGTAAGAATTACAGTAACAGCTTCAGTTCTAGATTAGGGAATCAACAAAAAAATTGTTTACAGTATACACCACTCACCAAAAGAGAACTTTTTTCTTGCTGCAGTGGAGCAGAAAAGACTTAGAACATGAGAAATCAACAGCTCCAGGCTGTGCCCACCTGAACCATGCTATGGGGCTGTTCTCTTTCTTCTGCAGATGTGCCAATTAATCTTTATATCTCTGATAGTCATCGTATACCTTAATGAATGCATTAGCACTTGTTGTACATCCTCCCTCCACACTCCATTTGTTTTTCTTTCATCACAGGTAGTAACTGGTTAGCAGATTCACTGGCTGTAATAATAGAATATCCTGAGTTGGAAGAGACCCACAAGGCTCATCCAAGCCCGGCTCCTGGCCCTGCACAGGACAGCCCTAGGAATCACACCATGTGCCTGAGAGCATTGTCCAAACGCTCCTTGAACAAGAAGAAAGACAGTAAGCAGCAAATGACAACTTACGGCTTGTAATGACAATCTCCTTGCTAAAACAACCTCAACTATTCCACTAGATATTCTCTAGATAGACTATAACTCTGCTTTCTCCATCTCTCCATCAATGCTTTTAACCTTGTCTTTCCTATCAAAAACTGCCATTAACTTAAGTCCTGTTCAGTTTGTTAAAAGAATGTATACAATACATCAATTTTGGAAACTCTGACCTAATTCACTGTAAAACCAAACCAAAACAAAATTATTTTCCTATTAAGAAAAAAACCCCCAAAACCCCCATTCCACTGAGATAAAACGATAGACTCAGGAAAACAAAAGAAAATCCTGCCAAACCTCAGCTTCATTGCTCTAAAAGTTCAAATAAAATTGAAATAAAAAACTTTGGTTCATTTGGGGTTTTTGCAAAACCAAACCCTGACTGACAAGGTTTTACAAACAGGAAAGCTCTCTTGAGGCATCCTTAAGTGCTCTGATTTATTACAGCTTTGTAGCTAATAATTACTTTCAGAGGGGAAAAGAAAGGTAGTTCCAGTTTGTTAAATTGTTGCTTTGTGATGTAGAAGAATAACAGTAGCCAATATGCTTTACTTAGGTGTACTGTTAATTAAGATAATCACTAAGTTATTTAGTTCCTATAAAGGAACAGCTTTAACTCCAAGCAAACCCCTCAGACCCAAGAGAGCCACTGGACAAAGAGCAATACTGCCTACCTCATTGGAGATGAATGCTTGTGGGTAGGGTGACAGCAAGCCATAAAATGGATAACAAAAATTACAGGTGCTATAGGAATCTGTTTGGTTGATCTATTTATAATAGTTTCTGAAAACACAGTGCACGTCAAAGACATATAAAAGCTGCATCCAGATTATTTTCTCAAATAAGGTCTTAAGAAACATGATTTGTTAATCAGGATATATGTGCTAAACATATGAAAGACACAGGTGGGGAATGTGCAGTGCTGTTAAACGAGTCTGAGCTTCCTTCCTCAAACCAAAACAAATCGTGTTCCTGAATAACAGCTATGGAAGTTAGAAAGGTTTTGGACTTGGTCATCAAACGCATCATGAAAGAAAATGGCATACAATGAGCTCTTTGCACACACTGTTTTGCTTTGGGCAATCATTCATTCCCCTGTGTTATGAGGGTGACTAGCACACAATCAGAACCATTAACGATATTGTATTTACAGGAGCTTGGTTCCAACCCTACTACTGGTACAAAGCCCCTGATAAACACAGTGTTTGGGATTTATCAGCTATACAGAACTTGCTGATTTTAGAATAAATGACTGTAATGGTTTATAAAATCCAGTACAGAGGCTGTTGCAGTGGTGCCTGACAAATGGATTTATGAAAAAGAAAATGCAAGAATACAGACAGTACTGGAAGAGGCAGCGGCCTGTTGTTTGGTGCTTGTACCTAAACTGTTTGAAACTGCATGAACAAATACAAGTTCATTTACTGTCTTGGTGTTTTTTCAGGTTGCAAGGACACATTTTTTATTTACTGTTTTTGAAAACATAGAGTTTTATTTCTGTATGAAAATACTTCAAAGGGTTCATAGCTTTCTACTTCGTGTAATGGCTTTTGGTATAACCTGTCTGCTATCCACTGGAACACAATCACAGAAAATATTCCCAAATTGTTGGGCAGCCTGTGTCAATACTGAACTGCCTTACAGGATTCATCACAGCACTTTTCAATAACTAGAATAAGAAAGTTAAATAAAACTTATTACCACTAAAGTAAATACTTCCCACCAAAAAATGTCAAGGAATCATCTAATCATTCTAGGAGGGACAGTAACTGCACTGAAATAATGCTTATTGCCTTATTCCTTGGTAAAAAGTTGCTTATATTGTACCAGAAAGACTAACACTTTTCAGGTAGAATCTCTAAGAATTGTCTTTCTCAAAATGCTTGTGGTCATTATCAATTTGGCTATAAATTAAATTATAAACATCGGAGAAAAATCAACATTGCCTTCCACAGAAAAATGGCAAGTCCAACCAGACCAAGTGGATGAAAATGTGGTAAGCAAAGCATATATATATATATGTCCCATGGGCAGAATACCACCATTTTATCTCTTGCTTCCTTCAAAGCCTGCAGCTGCATAAATGTTAAAATTTTCTCTTCCATACAAAAAACAACTGTTTCTAGGACATGCCATGAAGCACTACGAATGAAGTTCTAACTCTTTGCTATGGGCCAACTGTTTGCAGAGGGTATTCCTAAAGGAATTACACTGCTACAAGCAGTAGATAGAAATAAGGTATGTTTATGTGATAGACAGTACTACCTAATAAAGCGTGCAGGCTGGATAGCAAATATTTTATAATCACAAATTGAATGCAATCCAAAGAGTTAAAAAAAATAAAACAAACAAAACCCCCCAAACAAAACAGTGCAGCAATTCTAAAGAATAACCCAATTTTCAGAAATTACAATATGTTTGAGGCTATTTGGTGAGCAGACACAGAGGCTAAATTCATCAAGAAAATTATTCACTCAGCATTAGCATTACAGCTGTGTTTTGCCTCCCAAGACTTTTGCCTTTATTTGCAATTGTGTTGATTATGCATATGCAAAATATTTTATCTATTCTATCTATTCCCTTTCCCTCTAAATAGTGAACTAATCTGTAATGACAGGCATGGTGCTGCACATGAAAAACTCATCTTCAGGGCAGGCAAAGGCAATTGGTTCGTATCTAGCAACTTTAAAGATCTGAATGTAGGATGAAATAGATATAAATTTTCTCTAAAAATATAAATGTGGCATTTTATATGAGAAAAATGCTCTGGTTTTAGGAAACAGTTGTGGTATGTAGCTGAATTCATTACTGATTATTCCAAAAGCATGACTGCAGCAGCAAACCAGCACTTCAATTTTAATTTGTGAGCCTTGTGTGGGGTGACAGACATTTGCATACGAGTGACAGTAACTTTAATCCCCCTATACCCTTGACTTGCGCCTTGATTTCTTTGAACACATTTCTAAATTGGCAAAGCTACAGTCAATTAGGAATTATAATACTTCTTGGGAAAGAAAAACATTTTCAATCCCAGTACAATTTCCATGAAATAAAGTATTTGCATAGAGCACAGCCAGTGCAAGTAACTGTATTAAAATGCCATTGCTAATTAAATTGTATTCTTTAAAGCTTGGCAGTTTGGAGCAAAAAAGGAGGGGAAAGTGTTAAATATATGTATAATTTTAACCACTATTCTAAACACACTTTACTTGACAAATATTTGCTGACTATTTCCTGACTAAGACACATAGTGACAGCTATTTTCCTATTCCCTCACACAAAAGGGCAAGACAACAAAAGCAGCTGTCTGATTAGGGGCACTGTTGTCCTGAATCAATTACATCCCCGCAGCAGAGCGCTCCACTTATGCACCTGTTTTTAAATAAAAAGCTTCTGCAGCTCCCTTGTACAAGGGAGATGGGGGTGGGGCTGGGGGAGAAACCATGAGTGAAAGAAACAATAATTCTTCTGAAGGTCAGCCAGGGCATCCCTTCATCCCTCGGTCTCCACATTCACTGATTGCCTCCGAATAGGAAATCCGCCCAAATCTTCTGTTACAATCAAGAAGGGGGGAGGAGATCCGTGTTGAACATGTGCCACTTTCACTCGCTTTTGAAGGAATATAATTACTGTGTTTAACCGACTGACTTATCTCTTTCCCAGAGCTTTTCAAGCTGAAGGGTGACAGAGCTGAGGAGCCTGAGAACTGGCTGCTCATCCTGATTGCAGTGTGCCTCCAGGTGCCCATTAGTGCCTCCCCACCTTGCTCCCCTCCTCTCCTACGCCCCTGGCCAGGGCTGCTGCTACAAGCTCTGCTCACAGCAGTGGTACCTGGGTCCTCCCCTGCCCCTCTGCAGGGCCTGCTGACAGAGGTGGGACCTATTTACCTTCCAGCCTCAGGTGCTCTTCCCTGGAAAATGGCTGCGGGCTCAGAGCCCCCAGTCTGGTTATTTTGATGAGCTCGAATCCCAAGCAAGAATCTTTCTGCAATTTATCCTGTCCCATAGCTTCTGGTAAACACCTTTCTGTAAGAAATTCATTACCACTTACCACGCAGAATAAAAAGGAGCCTGTTTATGCAGTCTTTTACTACATGCATAAAGATTTCCTTATAATGTGAAATATTTCTTAGTAGTATTTGCATTTAGTACCTCTGACCTGTCTAAGCACACTTTTTTCCTTTAATATTAATAAAATCTTAGTCTTTTATTCATACATATTTCTTTTTTAAGAGGATGAAGAAATTAGAATACGTTGTTTTCTTATTATCTGAATGCATGAAGAAAAATGCAATTGAACTGATAGAACAGAGTGGGTTTTGGCCAAGGCAGCTGTTCTGCAGTTTGTGCATATGTTCTGTTTTCAATTCCAGCTCTGAAGTGAAAAGTGTCCAAGCTCCTGTCTTCTTGCATACATAGCAGAGGACAACTAGATGGCTACCCTCATGAAAACTGCCACACAAACACTACAAAAGGAAGATCCTCTCCAATATACAGAGAATTATGTTTTAACATAATTTATGAGTGCTTTTTATTTTTTCCATTTTGCTTTTACATGCAAAAAGGAGTCTGCAGAGTCTTTCAGATTTGGAGGTCATGGCTTTTGCAATAAGTATGGACAACAAAAATCAGGGCTGAAAAAATTCTTAGACATGATTTTATAAATGCTTACAAGCATTGGATTTTTCAGGCCTTAAATATAAGATTTCTAAGTGGATACAATCATTTTATTTGGGCAAAATTATAATTTAATATTTAATTGCAGCAGCACTATATATTCTAAAACTGTACAGAGCACAAGCAGTCTCAGAGGTATCTGGACTGCACTGAAGAATTCTCTGTGTGATGCATCTGTCTCTCTCTCTGGATGGCTGGGGAAATCTAGGATACTCCATTTGACTACGTGCTTAAGGTGACTGAAGCTGAGACAGGCAAAGTATGATGGAGATAAATAAACAGATGCTTTTAACAATCTCAGTGCTAGCATAAATCCTTTGGTACCCAGGCAGCTTTAGAAGCCTGACCTGCAGTGTCTGCCATAGTGAGAAATGAAATTCAGGTTCTTCAGTAGTTTGATCTCAAAGACCTGAGTTTTTATGCATTTATATACAGACATAGCAGAGTTTATTACTTCCAAAGATTACATTCAAATCCCTAAACTACGTAATTTAGGGACTGCAGTTACTTAGAAATTTGGTATTCTAATAGAACTTAGCTGGACAGGATACCTGTAAGAACAGATGTAAAAATCAGTCTAAACAGAGTCTGCCTGAAGGTGAAGAATAATCTTTTTGAAAGATACTGCTATGAAAAGAAAACTTTCCATTAGTTTGTGTTATAATTCGTCTTTATAATTAATAGAAATAACTTCCATTACAGATAGGCATTTTTAAAAAGTCTAAAAGAGTCTGACACAGCAAGTCATTATTTATTGAACAAACGATGAAATTTTAATTCTCCTTTTCATAACAATCTCCATTTACTTCTTTTATTAAAAGATAACTATCACTCATTCTGATTTTTAATCAATAAAACTGAAGTGCAATGTCATTCATTAAAAGAAGACATTTTGATTCAGTCAGTCAAAAGAGCTGCTTCAAAAATATCCAAAGAACAGGGACACAGAGTATCAGCGAACAGCACTTAAAACACAGAAACAACACAGATATTTCTGAAGAAAAATGCCAAACAAGGAAACAAGCAGGCCCATCTGACTTCAGTAAGGCTTGCAACACATCTCCCACAATACTCCTGAACCCACATTAGGATGTTACAGCCTATGCAGGTACAAAATTTACTGGCTGGCTGGGCTCAGAGGGTTGGGTCAATGGGTTGTGCTCTGTTAGGAGGCTGGTTAGATAGAGGTGTCTGTCCCGGGACCTGTTGTGATTAACATTTTCATCAGTGACCCAGAGGAGGTAGCAGAGCTCACTGCCATGAGGTTTGCAGCTCACTCCAGAATAGTGGGAGACATCAATATGCCTGGGAACAGAGCTGCCATTCCAGGAAACCTAGGCAGGCTGAAGGAGAGAGCTGACAGAAGCCTAATGAAACTCAAGGACAAACGAAAACCCCTTCTACCTAGGGAGGAATAACTCCTGCCACCATAATGGCTGGGGAGCAGCTCTGAGGCCTCTGGCCTTAGGTATGTGCAGGCATGAGCTGAGCAGAAGCCAGCAGTGTCCTGGCAGCAAGGACAGCCGGTGTCACCCAGGGCTGCATGAACAGAAATCCCATAACCACAGCCCCTCTCTACTCAGCACTTCCTCCAATATACAAGAGGCACTGATAAACAACAAATGTCAGAAGATACCTACCAACACAGTCAGGCCTGGGACACTTGCCTCATGAGGACAAACTGAGGTAGCTAGACTTGTTCAATCTGGAGAAGAGACAGCTCTGGTAAGACCTGACAGCAGCTGCTGGCACCTACAAGGAAGTTATTGAGAAGATGAAGCCAGCTCTTCACAGTGGTGTGTGGTAGGAGAATGGGAGACAACAGGCATAAACTGAAATGAGAAGTCCAGATTGTTTATCACACAAAGGTTTTTTTTCACTGCTTGGACAATATATCAGTGGAACATACTGCCAAGAGAGGCTGAACAGTCTCCATCCTTGGACGATTTCAAGACCAACTGGAAAAAAATCCTAAGCAACTTCATCTGAACTCATAGTTCACCCTACTTTGAGCAGGAGATTAGAGTAGATGCCTCCTGATCTTTCTTCAAACTTGAATTATGCTGTGATAGTTCACACTTCAAAAAAGGAAAACGAGACCAATCTATTATTGAATATTAAACTGATTCAAATTTTCCAAACTAATGATAGTAACTGTATCATTTTATATTAAAATCTCTTGTCAATAATACTTGCCAAGAAATAAGGCACCTTGCTAACTTCGCACCAACTGCCATGCAAAATCTCACATTTTATTGAGAACTTAGGCCAGAGGCAAGACAAATGCACTACTTGGAAGGAAGAATACATTTTGACTTTTCCAAAGACTCATGATGAGATTATTTTGTCTATCCTTCTTTGCTTAGCAAAATTCAGTAAGACTGAGACCTTTAGTGTGTTTTAAGTGCCACATATTCTAAATTTGTGCAGCATATACAAACTACATGTTAAATTAAATACAAAGGGTTCCTCAAAGCTCCTATTACAGTAAATGCAAATTGAAAGAGAGGAAAATCTGCTTGACTAGACAGCAAGAAATGAAGTATAAATACCTATGCTTTTATGCAGACTGACAATTTTAAAGAAATCTGTAAGCATTTTGCCCTACAAAAAACCAATTTAAATATTCTTTGCATCATGTTTCTATGCAAGATTTTTTTTTTTCTCCGGGGGGGGTGTTGAGTTTGTCATTTGGTAAGTCAATCTCAAGTGTTGAAAGTTTTGGGCTGGGGAATACCAGGCAGAATACAGCCAAAACCCAAATGCACAGACCAGAGATAGTTCAGTGTATTGCTCACCCTCCCACAGACATGTGTAAGAGGCAATTGCTACTACACCTGTTTTAACACACATGATATCACAATGTTGTCCTATGTAGACATAATAATTTAGACACAATGTCCTACTGCAAGATAAGTCCCCAAATTACTTAAAATATAGAACCATAGTTCAAGAATAATACATATTTGTATAATTCATTCACTGGAAAATGAGTAGTTTTGTAGCTCTCTTTGTAAAGGGAGATTTCTAGTTGCCTATTTAGACAATTTGAGCATCAATCTTCCTAGCAGATGATAACCAACATTCAGCACTAACTGCAGCAGTCTAAATTAGAAAACATTCTATTTCCTTGATTATTTTATCTGCTCATCCATATACACCAGTTATAATCCATGCATATTTTCAAAAGCAGATCAAGTGATTGACAAATTTGTAAAAAGTTTTAGTTATAAAATATTTTGCAAAATCTATTCACACCAATCCTTAGAGGACAAGAATCCCCATTATGCAATAACCTAGGTATTATTACAGTTTCCTAACTGGGACACATAGCTGATATTTCTTCATACTATCTGCCAAGTGAGCAGCTGACACAATCACAAAGTGCATCTTAAACTGTAAGTGGCATTTGAGACTTTCAATGACTCTTCATTAACTTAGTGAAAGGAAATGAGTAGAATAATATTTTCTACTTTAATCATCTGTACATAGCAACTCTTATAGCAACCATGCTACTATTTACTTTCACTGTAACAATGATGAAATACATCACAAATGAAACGAAAATAAATTTAACTAAAATAAGACAGAGAAGAAGAGGAAATAACCCTTGAAATTACAGCTCAAAAGCAATACCTAAAAAGTCATTCTCTCAGTCAGGGGCTCTGAAGCTGGGCACACACCAGTGACTGTATGTGCATCATATGTGCTGCTCTCTGTGTTCTTAAGGCTTGTTTGACCTGATGAGGTGGCAGCAATATCTGTATTTGAAGAAAACTGTGCAGGTGCATCCAGCACGTCTTTACTCCCACAGAGTGTGATAGCCCCCTTTCTTTTCTTTTCTTTTTTTTTTTTTTTAAATTTTACATGTCCCTTTGTGGGAAGTTATGCCTGAATCACAAAATAAATTGGACAGACTGGCGGCAGCTTTGCTAAGGGGCAAATTAACGTGAATAGAGAGTTAATAAGATTCAAGATTGTCCTTCTATTAAGCCTGTACCACAAGCCTTGGGACTTTCACTTGAATGTCAGGTATATCCTCACAGTTGCAGTACAAATAGTTACAGTCAAATGAGCATTAAATGAATCAGGAAATGAGTACTGTTAGCAAGCCAGCACTATTTGGGCACAGCAGCAAAAGCTGATCATGGTCTAAACAGGATGTGTCCCAGACCAGGTTTCCCAGGCAGTGCCTGGCCCTGTGCAGGCACCTGCAGCCCAGCAGGTCTGTGATGCACCCTGGACACTACAGTGAAGAGGTGAAGCTGCAGTGCAGACACCAGAGAGGTTAGGCCAGGCCCACCATCAGAGCAGCAGTTACGGCTTGGAAGAGATGTGCGCAGCAAGGGTTTATAACCCAAAATTCAACTACAGAAACAAACCCCAGAAACAGACAGGTTGGGATTAATCACTGAAGACAAGATCCTCTGCAGACTGAAGACCCATTCCCTGGCTGAACGTTTTTTCTCTGCTCTGACCACTCTGGTGGATAAATATCACCATGTTCAGGGATCATCTACACCTGTTTTTCATGACTTTTACTTCTCCCAGACAGCAAATTTCTTCTTTCAGTGATATATGAGGATGGAAAACATCAGCAATAAGAGATGATAACTACAATGTCTCAGTCCTGACAAGGTTACATATTTTCAGCAATTCACACCATTCCTGAGGGAGCCCAATGCAAGTCATGGCATCATATCTCCTTTCCTTCTAGAATTATAGAACAGTTTGGGTTGGAAGGGACCTTTAAAGATCATGTGACATCTTCCACTAGATCAGGTTATTCAGAGTCCCATCCAATCTGACCTTGAGTGTTCCCAGAATGGGGCATCTACCACCTCTCTGGGCAACCTGTTTCAGTGTTTTACGGCCCTCATTGTAAGAAATTTCATTCTTTGAATGAGTCTAAATCTACCCCCTTTCAGTTTAAAACCATTACCACTTGTCCTATCACAACAAGCCCTGCTAAAAAGTTTGTCCCATCTTTTTTTATAAGCCCCCTTTGAGTACTGAAAGGCCATAATAAACCCTAACTCTCTCAGTCTGTTTTCACAAGAGAGGTGGTCCAGCCCTCTGATCATCTTCATGGCCCTCCTCTCTTCCTGCTCCAACAGGTCCATGTCTTTCCTGTGCTGAAGACCCCAGAGCTGGACACAGTACTTCAAGTGGAGTCTAATGAGAGTGGAGTAGAAGAGCAGAACCACCTCCCTCACCCTGCTGGCCACACTGCTTTTCACGCAGCCCAAGATCCAATTGGCTTTCTAGGCTGCAAATGCACATTGCCAGCTCGTGTCCCACCTCTCCTCCACCAGCACCCC